>ML780654.1:483580-505464 GCA_009831015.1 Picea engelmannii | reverse complement strand
ATAATTCAGGGATATTTGTTGGTTGCTTATCATTTAATTCAACTTAAAATTAAAATTTATAGGTCCTTGTATATTATTTCTGTAAAGATAGTCTTCCTTTTCAGAATATGAAATAATTGCAATTTTTTTTAGCATACTTGAGTGTATTGCCGAATCTAAATGTTCTTGATGTATTTCTCAAGGCTTTAGGCAACTAGTGGTTCCTGCTAAGTTATGTGGACAATGTTAAATGATTATAATGTGCAAGGCATTATAACCAGTGAAAACATTGCAACTTACTTTGTTGTTGAAGACATTGCAGCATATATTGTTATTGCATTAGGAGCTATGAATCATCTGTCAAGATGTTTATTTCCTATATGTATGTCTAAACAATCATGAAAATAATTTGCCACAGATTGGTACATTTTTTGCTATAATTTTTTTAATAGCCAAATCATACATATAGCCCTAAAAATGGACAATTCAATTCTTTTAGGAGCTATGTTTGCTCTTAGTTAGATGTGAGCTTTGTATTGACCCATTGTATATAGTGGTTAGGGTTGTACCAGGATAGACCTTGACTTTGGTCTCATATGTAGTTCCATACTTTTTAGGATACCGCATTCTCTTTAGGCCTTGGAAGGTTTACATTAATCATGTTCATTATAGGGCATGCTCCTAGTGATTTAGGGCATCCTCTAAAGACTCTTTGGTAACAAGCCAAATGATAAAAATACCAATAGTTAACCTTTTGGTGCCGGGGAGAGGGTTGGCGTACATGTATAAGAAATGTTGGCTCATGGTGGGAAAACAATGTGTTTTATAAATCAGAAACCCTAATATGGTGGATCATTAGTGAGAACACTAGGTCTACTAACCATTCTAACAAATTTAAATTCATGGCATTACTAGTTGGCATTGGTTTAAAAGGTTTTGTAAGTGTGTTGCTTCATGACAAACTATGAGATGTTCTAATAGTTTATTTGTTGCTTGGAAGTCAATATTTACATGATGGCTTCTATACAAATATATAATCAATTGCCACATTAAACCATTCAAGAACCATGACATTTTCTCCTTATTCACATGAATGACATTATTATTTTGTTTGAAAGTGGCATAAGAGAATTGTTGAATTAGAGGTACATCTACTATTGTATGAGAGGTGCACACTTTTCCAAAATTTGTTTAAATAAAATACATCCTCCTTTGAAAAGAAATGCTGAAATATTGCATCTCAAGGAAAAATGAAGTGAGATGATATTCCTAGAAAACCCTCTTAACCTAGAAATCAAGATAGCTAACAATGAGTGAATATTTGTTGTTCGTTTAAGGGATTTTTATAATGTTTAAAGACACATGATTCGAGAATTGTTCATAATGTCATTGTTCAACTACTTTAAGACATTTTTAGTATTATAATTTGATTCTTTGCTTCCGAACAATATTTACATTTTTAAAGAAATGGGCTTTTATGCCATGTTTCTAGAAGGGAGGTCATTGTCATCAATGCAAGCAAATTTGTGCTTTGTGGAATACTTTAATTGTATTTGGGTGGTAGTAAAATACACAAGCAATTTGGAAAACTTATTTGCTAGTACTTATCTGAGTGCCTCTTTCTTTGTACTTGTATTTGAAGAGAAGGGAGCAGAGCGACCTCACCTTCTAGCTGGGTTTTTTCTCGTATTGGATTTCTCAAGTTATATCTTGTGTTTATTTGTGGATGGATGTGAATATTTATTTATGTTCTCTATTTTTCGCATTTCAATTATTTCATACATTTTAAGTAGAAACCAATAATTAAAGAATCTGAGATCTAAAAGAAATTAACCTTCGTAGTATAGATTTAAGTATTTTATTAGATCTGTTGTGACGAACTATATAGAAGAATATCCACGACAGTTTACAAATCATATTGATATTACATCTGGTTTTCTTGGGGTATTTGTGGAAAGTTGCAGGGATCCAAGAATCAATTCAAGAAGAAAGTCGTAGAACCCTAGCCACAACTGACGAGTATGTTCATAACAACTCTTGAGATCTAGCAGAGTAGAGATTTGTGAGGCTGGAAGAGCAAGTTGTTGAAATATCTCACAATATGTCCCTCCTCATGGCGGCTCTAGCAAGCAAGCTCAGAGCGTTCAGAGAAGTTGGAGGCTCAAACTCAAAGATCGGATTAGATGAGAAAACAAGGGATAATGAAGACCTAGAAAACGAGTCGTGGAAAGAACTCGAGAAAGAGTAGCTAAGCTCCAGTACCATAAACCTTTCACTTTCTTTATTCAAGATGGAAGCACAAGTGGACATAAAGCCACACGAAGATGAGATCATTAAAACTGAATCATTGGTTGCAACATGTTGAAACAGACCTTGAATTTTTGATCTTGAGAATGAAAAATTTGTATTTTTGAAGTCTTTGTATTTTATAAATTTTCTAAAGCAAAAATTTCATCTCCGATGAATTCGCGATGCCTTTATGGTTCATTTTTGGACAAAGAATGATAAAAATCTAAACGAATATAAATTTTCCAACATTATTTGAATTAACCTTTTAAACGAGCAATATTTTTAAATTAAAGGAATTTTAATTTAAATCGGAAAATCAGAATTTGGAATTTTGTGTGATCAAATGTTTAATACAAATCGAATAGCGAAATCCCGATTCCCGATTTCTCGATACATTAATCCTTAATTAAAACATAATTTACTTAAATCACAATTAAAAAGGGTTTAAATATTAAGTTAATCTCATTGCAAAATCGAGATTCGCGATTTTGTGAGAACAATGAAACTTGTCATCGCGTTTTCCGATTTCCTGATTTCGCGATACATTTAATCCTTAAGTGAAGTTTGGAATTAATCTAATTACTGTTAAGCATGATTAAGAGTAAATAATTATATCGAGATATCGGGATTCGCGGTTTTGCGAGCAACAGTTTTCATGTCATCGAATTTCCCGATTTCTCGATCTCCGATCTTTCGATTAACGAAATCTCGAAAAGGTCAAATCTTGGTTAATTAAGATAATAAAAACGTTTTAACTTAAATAACACATCGTGAGTTTGACAATCGGGATTCCTCAATGACAGATTTCCTCGACATCAAAAGTTCCGAAACTCCGATAAGAAAGTTTTCAGATTTAATTTCAAATTAACACTAATTAATCATCATTATAAACAAGGTTTAAAGTTAAACTTTTTATGAATGATCTTTAATACGACAATTGTCCATTTGGTAAGTTTCTATTATATTTGAAAATACTGGGAAAGCTCAAGTACAAACATTAAATGTATATCTTCGGGAATATCTTTTGCATTAAGAGCCTTAAATTCATAACAAAGGTACAAATCTCAATGCTTTAATGATATATTCGAAGTAAATTTTGAAACGTCTACATTATCATTTCGAAGCTAAATTCCGCTCTGTTACAGGTTTTCAAGTGAACACAGAGCTATGGCATCCAAAAAAGCTTCGAAGAAAAATGAAGAGCAACCAGAAGGTGATATTATTTCAGACACTACAACATATGGGGTACACTCTGTCAAGTCATGGAATGGAATTTCCGAAATACTAGAAGATGAGCTGAAGTATGCGGCCACTGATTCGGATAATCACCTTCGAGATATCGCTGAGACTGAGCTTCATAAGGTTGCTGCACGACCGAGACTTGTTTCATATACTGATATGATCGCCTGGGCACTGGATAAAGTAGATGTTTCGACCAGAAGTATTCTGAACGAGCAAGGAGCTGTTATCGGCTCATTCAGGCCTGAACATATCCAAGTAATGTATAAGCTCTCACCCAATTATAGACACACTTATAATTCTGAGTTTGTAGCCGCATTTCAAAAAAAAGAGTGCATTGAAGGTGGCCAAACATACCCTGACATGATAAGAGGATGGGCCATAGATGAAAACAAATTTAGGGCTGATTTACATGGAATTTATGCCACAGCTTCCTTAAATGAATATATGGTGTATGTAACAATGATGTTATGTAGACTTTTTGGGAGAAAGGATCCTTTTCACTTTAACGCAGACTGGACACCTTTCTTAGAGGAAGTTTCAGAGGGACGCAGTTTTAATTGGCACAAAATTCTGTCAGATAACCTTACATCAGAGGTTATGAATTACAAAGCAGCTAGGTCAAAAGGACAGCCAGTGTCTTTTTATATGTCAGCTTATATCATGGATGCCATTTGTTTTATGACTCATTTCCCATTAATGAATTGAAGTTGGAATGTTTCTTGCCCAGAGCTTGTTCATAAACACCATTCAACTCTCTGGGAAGAAAATGCAAAAAATGCTTTTTATGAGGTTTGTCATTATGTAATTATCCCCCTGCACAAATTATTCTTTGGATGCGAACCCCCTCGCATTTTTAATACCATCATAGAAAACCTCAAGACAGTCGCTGACTGGTTCATTGAGGAAATTTTTTCCTATGTGAGGGTTTATGGCTGTTCCATTCCACTTCATGCACTCCCAAAAATTTTACCAGACAGGTTGAATGCAGAGAAGTGGCTTATCAGTTAATAAATGGTGGTATTGGGCTAGAATTAAAAGCTCAGCAGAAAAAGGCATGGCCATCTTTTCCTGTTTATCTAGGAAAATTTGTTTTATTAAACATAGACCATTATAAGGCAGAAGCCGAATCGATGGACGAAGTGAAATTAGTAAGTATAGAGCACAGGAAACACGACCCTTACCAAATAATCAGTCGTCATTTCACACAATGTGGTTTGAAAGCATATGAACATGAATTTTCAGTTTATGATGATGTTTTTAGAAATGCTAAATCTTATGAAGAAGTTCAGAGCAGAGTGCAAACCTTGTCACCTGATGCACAGGTGGGGTTTGCATCTTTTCAAAGAAATAGACGACAATGTCTGCCAAAGATTTTACAAGGTGAAGTGTCAACTTCATTACCAGAACAAGAAACTATTCCTCCGGGGTTTGAAACCATTATTCAGGATAAGCCAATTGACAAAGATAAATTGAAAGATTCTGAAATACATTCTCAGAATACAGAGGGTTCTTAGACCAAATAATCACAGACAGAAAAGGGAAAAGGAATAGAAACAAGTCCAATAATTCTAGATGATATTCCAGAAAATGTTGGAGGAACAGTTTCAAAGGAACTTGGCAGTCCCATTACAGCATTGACCCCACTGCAGTCTACTTTCAGAACCCCTCATGAAGGAGTTCTATATGTAAGTGACTTAGAGCCAATCACCAGAGATGAAATTCCTTCGTTCGATTATTTTTTCAGTAAAAAACGAAGAGCTATGTTGAAACAGGAATTACATCTTGTAGGAGAAATAATGATAAAAAAACATAAAATTATCATTGATGGAAATAAGCTAAATGAAGGAGAATTCACTATAGAGCTAGCAGGAACCATGGGTGCTATAGCATCCACCAACATGTATTCTGTAGGGAATTTAACAACTATGCTGGAGCAAAAGGATCGGGAAATAATACAGTTGCAGGACAGATTAAAGGAAAATGAAAAAAATATTGGTTGGGGAATACAAAAAGGTCTAGAACAAGCTAGACTCAAAGACATACAAGACATCCAAAAGTTGAATGAAAACTTGAACGAGGCAAAACATATGATACAAGTTACTCAAGAACAAGTGCAAAAGCTGGGCGATGAAAATAAATCTCTGCAAGATAAAATTATTTCAATTACTAATCAAGTAATTGAAATTGAACATTTTAAAACCCGAGCATCAGAGATATATGCAAACATTGAGGAAGAACAACATAAAATATTCTGTAATCTGGAAATCATCCAGAATTATTTTCAAGAATCTAATAGGTCTATGGAAAATGTAGTGCAAAAAGAGAGAGAAGCTAAAACAACAAGGAATTCTTTTCAAAAGATAATAACTTCTTTACAAAAAGAGGAGACTGGAAAAACACAGAAATTATCCATTTCGGAGCAGTTAAAATGAGATATAATGATAAAATTTTGGGAAACAAAATTGGAAGAATATAAAAGAATTACAAAAGGGATCAATGAAGATTGTCAAAGGATCTTCAATCTTATTGAAAAAGATTCAGTAAATGTCGGGACAGATGGTCTTTCCGAGTTGTTAGGTGAAGTCAACATTACCAGGTATCAACTGAAAACAAAAGAAGAACTTGAAGAAAAGAAAGCATAAATCTCAAATATTAAAGTGGTCAACATTGCAGAAATTGATAAATGGATGATAGATTCAAGTTCAAAATTGGAAAAGGCTAGATTCACAGAGAAAATAATAGCAAGCTAGTTGCCAGACCTACAAAGAAGTTTTTTCTCTTTTGAAGCAAATGAAGTACCTGAGGCTCCTAAGGTCTTGATAAATTTTTTAGGGAAATATGTTCAATACGTTGAAGCAGATAAAGAAAGTTCTTCAACACAAATTTAAAACTTTGTAAATATTTTTATTTTTTAGAATTTTGAAAAGAATTGTAAACGGTTGACATTAGTCTATGTAACCGTGATATTAGGAGGTTGGTTAGTTACCAACGAAAAAACTTTGAGAGAAAGGTATAAATATAATTCCGAAAGGCGGAAAGAAGGCTTCAGAAATTTTGGAGAAGGCCAATTTTTTGTAATATCAACTTTGAAGTTCATCGGAATATAAACCACAAACAAGATTCTGGATCCTGCAAATTTGTGACTATGTTTCTTCCCTTGTTCATCATGATTTGTTAAATCTTCCTCTTAATGTGTGTTTCTAGCAAGTAAATCAGTTTGAATTTATATGCATTGTTGTTTATTGTTTCAGATTGGTTTGGATGTTGAATGTATTACAATTTTTCCTCTGAGATTACTTTAGTAATTTTAAGACTTGTAAACCTTCCGTTCCTTAATATTTCACTTTGTTAGAAATTATGTTTATCTTTCATCATTGTTAATTGAAATATAAGATTCTTTCTAGATAAAAGCCTTATATTTCTCTCTGTTGTGTTTCATTGTTTACAATTTCAAAATTGTCACAAAACCAGGAAACGACCTTGATTGTGTTTTTACATTACTGTTTTAGATTTTAAAGTTGTTTCATTAATATCATCTCTGAAAGTCTGAAGTAAACAATCTATAAAAAACCCTTTTACAAACATTTAAAACCCTATCATCCATGACAGTTCCTAACGACAAACAACCTAACGTAGAACCTGGTCTACAGGATCAAACCAGCATTGCCCTAAACTTATTTAACACTATTCTACAAACTGCAACTAATAGGGCTGAGTTAGAAAGGTCGTGGGCGACAATTGAACGTGACATAAGCATCCAAGAGCAACGGGAAGCGAGACAGAGACAATTGAGAAACTGAATCTGATCTAGTCTTTCTTTGTTTCTTCTTTTCAAAGCCTATTTATAAAAACCTCTTTCGGATGCCTTGACGGTATGTTTTATAGCCTTAAAACATAAACTCAGGAACAACACAACAACTAGAAGTTTATTTCAACGTTCAACATACAGATGAAGAACAAAATATATCATTTGCTAGACTGAAGTTAGAGGGTCATGCTTTAACATGGTGGGAAAACCATATATGAATAGTTAGGCTAGAGGGTGATATGCCAATAACTAGGTGGGAGGATTTCAAAACCCTCATCAAGTCTCAATTCTACCCCATCGAGTATCTAGAGGACCAATGGATCCAACGACACTATTTCAGGAAGAAAGGGCAGAGTGTACATGACTACAACACTGAGTTTAGGAGGATGGCCATTAAGCTGGGTATCTCTCCCAAGAACCCAGATGTACTCAAGTATCTGGGGGGCCTACATAGTTATCTACGAAAGAAAGTGATGCTTTTCAAGCCAAAGACAATGGACGAGGCATGTGTACATGCACAATATATGGAAAACATAGGCCACAAGAAAGGGAAGCCAAGTGGTTCCAAGCATAACGAGCACCAAGAAGCTTCCAAGGAGGGGAAGAAGTGGAAAGGGGGAAATGATAAGAAGATGACGACCACTGCACATTAGTGCAAGTATCCTAACAACCATTGTAACCATTGAAATATTAATGGGAACACTGAGAAAAAGTGTTGGAAACTACATCCATAGTTGAACCTAAAAAATCGCAAGAAGGATGCAAAAATAAAATAAATTTTTTGCCACTGATTCGAGCAACCAGGTTGAAAAAAATTCCAACGTGGATGAGGAGATTGTTTGCACATCAGTGCATAAGTAAGTTAACTTGAGTATCCTTAATCACTAGGAAGAGAAGGAGGTGGCTAAACTCTTCCACATCAAGATCCAGGTCAACAAGATCAAGATAGATGCCTTGTTCGACTCTAGTTCACAGGGTAATCTCATAGCAATGGATCTAGTCAACAAGCATGGATTGGAGGTTCACGATCATCTTAGTCCATATCCATTGGGATGGGTAAACAAGGATGCAAAGTTAAAGGTAATGAACAAATGTAAGATTAAATTTGTTGTAAGTGTTGATTTTATTGATGACACAAAATTTGACGTAGTACCCCTAGATGTATGTGGAGTAGTGTTTGGAAGCCCCTACATGTGTATGAGGGATGCAATTTTCATGCAGAGAGCCAACCAGTACCAATTAATCAAGGATGTAAAGTCCTACAACATCAACACACAAAGAAAAATCAAAGATTTGACTAGTAAGTGCCAACTAAGCTAAGAAGTTGATTAGTTCCAGTAAGAAATATGTTTTACTTTTCTTAAGAGAAAATCAGATTGAGGATGAGTTGATAAGAGTAAATGCATCCATGGAGGGGTGTACTTGAGAAAAAACATCAGTTGGAGGAGTCGCTACAGGCATACAAAGGAGTGTTCTAGGAGCCTAAAAGGATACCACCCAAGAGGGAAGTGGAGCACGAAATACAATTATTGACAGACTCCCCATTGCCGAATATTGGGTTGTATAAAAAGTTTGTGTCAAAATAAAATGAAGTGAAGAAGTAGTTGCAACAACTGCTGGAGCAGGGTGTGATTCGACCACTGACCTCACCTTGTGGGTCACCTATCGTAATTTTACCAAAGAAGGATGTAACTTGGCTAATGTGTATCGACTATAGAGCATTGAACAATAATACACTAAAAAATCGATACCCTCTACCCAATATTGATGATTTGTTAGATTAGTTGCAACACAAAATATTTGACCAAGTTGGATATCAAATTAGGATACCACTAGGTACACGTCAAGGAAGAAGGCACTTGGAACGGTGCTTTCAAGACAAGGCAAGGTTTGTATGAATGGTTGGTCATGCCATTTGGTTTATGTAATGCACCAACTACATTTACGAGATTTATGGATGATGTATTACGCCCATATATAGATTAATTTGTTATAGTTTATTTGGATGAATACCAGTTTATAGTGCTACTTGGGAAGATAGCATCTTACATCTCATGCAGGTGTTAGAGACTCTGAAGAAGCACTAGCTATTGACTAACCTCAAGAAATGTGAGTTTACTCAGTAGTCTTTGGTGTATTTGGGGTATGTGGTCGGTGGAGGGGAGCTCAAGATAGATCCTGCAAAGATAGAGACTATCATGAAGTGTCTAGTTCCTACAAATGTCATTGAAGTTAGGAGTTTTGTTGGGGTAACCTAGTACTTGTGAAAGTTCATAGCTTCATTTTTAGCGGTAGCTGCACCACTCACACCGTAACAAGTGGTAAGATTTTCCAGTGGGGAAAAATAAGAAGGCTTTCAATGGGATGAAAATAAATATTGGTCAAGCACCAGTTCTTGCATTAACAAACTTACAAAATCCTATTGAAGTGGAGACATATGCAAGTGGGTATGCCACGAGAGAAGTTTTGATGCAAGGAGGAAGGCTTCTATGCTATCATTCTAAAATATTTCATGTGGCAGTTCTCAACTACACTACCTATGACATGAAACTCTATGCCCTGGTTCAAGTTGTCAAGAAATGGAAGCATTATCTAATGGGAAAGGAGACAAGCATCCACACAGATCACCAACCACTACAATATTTGCAGGCCCAAAGTAAGCTACAACAAACCAAACATTACAAGTGGATGGGGTTTTTACAACAATTTCATCTTATCACAAAGTATAAGAAGGGGAACACGAATAGATTGGTAGACATTCTTTCAAGGCCACCCACACCCAATATTACAACTTTGGAAACTTTGATGCACATGGAGCCTTTTACCCATGATGCATATAGAGATGCATACATAGAAGATGATGACTTAAAGGAGGTGTTTCAACAACTACATGGAAAAACTCATATAGAAGAAGGTGATGGCAAGGTTGACTATCATTTCTAGAATGGGTTACTCTACAAGCTCGACAAGCTCTATGTCCCTAAAGGTGAACGATGGTAGCTTATCAAAGAGGATCACACCTCATAGGTTGCAAGACATTTTGGAATTGGGAAGACAACTGCCAACTTACAGAGGTATGTGTATTGGCCCTTAATGCAAGAAGATGTAACACTATATATTAGAGGATGTATACTTTGTTGTACTAGTAAGCCCAGTAACATGAGGCAAGGTTTATACCATCCCTCACATGTACCCATTCGACCTTGGGAAAACATTTCCATGGATTTTATGGGAGGTTTTCCAACAACTAGGAAGGGACATGACTATCAATTTGTGGCAGTTGATAGGTTCAACAAGATGTGCATTCTCATGCCTTGTAAAAACACCATCAAAGGAAAAGAATCAACAAACATGTTCTTTGAATAGGTTTGGGTGCACTTTGGGATACTAAGGAGCATCATCTCAGACATGGATACCCGATTTCTTAGTACATTTTGGACTACATCGTGGGAGAAGATGGATATGAAGTTGAAGATATATACAACATTCCATCCACAGACATATGAGAAGACAAAAGTAGTCAACACATATTTGGTGAAACTTTTGATGGGCCAGAATCATAAGCTTCCAAAGTCCTTGGATGAAAATATGATCTACATACAACACTCTTATAATAGAACATACCACACTTCTACTAGTAATTCACCTTTTGAAACTTGCTTTGGATATTTTCCACCTTCACCCTTGGATGTTGTGTATGGAAAACAAGGAGTGAGAGAGGAATTCACAGGAGATGCATTGAGAGTAGAAAAATTTGTTGAGAATATTAGACAAATCCATTTTCAAGTATAGGAGACACTGAATAATTCACAAGAAAAATACAAGGTCAAACATGATCAACACAATCGATAAGTCATTCAAAGTGGGAGATAGAGTTTGGTTATAGATGAACAAGCAAAGATCAAGGCTATGTGGTATGGACATTTTGAGATATTAGAGAAGGTGGGAGATAATGCCTATAGACTTAGCCTACCCCCATACATGCATATTTATTTAGTAGTGAATGTGGAGAATGTCAAACTCTACGAGCCTTCAATGTTGGATCAAAAGAAGGAGCAAGTCCTACCTTCTATAGAGGACTTAGCACCAGATGCTCAGATAGAGTTGGAAAATGACACAATTTTGTAGTCAAAAACTACAAAATAGGGTCAACATGACCTTTGGTAAATTGGGTTGAAAGGACAACTTGTAGGAAAAACAAAGTGGTACTGCAGAGAAAAGGTAGAGGAAAAATTTCCTCACCTCATTCTGTAAATATTTTGGGGACCAAAAGTCTCCCTAAATGTGAAGGTGTGATCCATATTGGATCATTATATTATTTTTCATCTATCTCGATGATTTCAAATGGAAATAATTGGAGGAATCAACTTGCAGAGTCATTTTAATGGTCGATCCTAGTTTGAAAAATTGGGGTTTGAAACCTTCTGGAGCCATTTTGAGGCATACAACGACATTTTTTGGGGTTAAATATTTCTCTGATTTAGCATAGATCCCTTGACATTATTCTACACATCGATACCTTTCCAATGGTGCAAAAATCGTGTCAATCAAAGTTCGTATGCAAAAGTTATGCCTTTCGCAAGTTGACCTACCATGTTAACCATAATGTTACGAAAAGATGCCACATCAACCCGCATTACTCATGCATATGGGGCTAGCCATGTATGGTATTTCAAGAATATTCTAGAAGGTCCAAAACCTTATCACAATTGAGGGTTGAGGAAGTCAAAACCCTACTCCTAGATGGCTATTGGGTGATGTTAAATACCGTGTTGCTAGGAGGAGAAGGGGTTCCATTACTTAACATTGTATTTGTTCCATAGTTGAGAAGAACACCTAGGAGTGGTATTTTGAAAGCACATCAGAGGAGGGGAGATTTTGTAGCATCCATATAGGCCACAATGTCAAAGGCAACTCCACAAAGAGTGTCTCTTTTTTGTACTTTCATTTGAAGAAAAGAGAGCAGAGCAACCTCACTTTTTAATTGGGTTTTTTCTCATATTGGGTTCCTCGAGTTATATTTTGTGTTGATTTGTGAATGGCGTGTCAGTATTTATTTCTTTTCTCTATTTTCCACATTTCAATCATTTCATACATTTTAAGAAAAAAACCAATAATTAAAGAATCTGACATCCAAACAAAATTAACCATCGCAGTAAATATTTTTGTATTTTATTAGATCTGCTGTGATGAATTGTCCAGTGGAATATCCACGACAACTTGCAGATCACGTATTGTGGAAATGAACAACCTTTTGGGAGAATTTGTTAAAGTAAATATTTATTTATAATGGTCAATTATATATTAGACTTAGGTATTAAAAAAGCCAATTTGACTTTATTCTTATTTCACTTTATTGCATTTCTCGGTCTATCCCACATTCATCAAGTGGAATGACTCGACTTGCTTGTAATTCTATATAAGAAATCTTTCACTTTCTCATTATGAAATGCAATACGAAGAACTCTTTCGAGTTATCTTGGTTTCTTTATGTGATCGATTTTTGTAATATGGTATCAAAGCTGAGGTAGAGTCACATATTATGTGAGAGTGTGAAGGCCTAGGAACTACTGTCGATAGAGACAGATTGATGAATCACTATCGTATCACATTAAAAAGCCAAAAGTGTTTCACTAAAACTAGGTATTATTTTGTTTTAATTATGAAGCAAGGTCATTTTTTTAAAAATTGAAATTCCATTTTCAGCCACCATACAACAATTTTCATCCGCCATTCCCAGCGACTGTACAAAATAGTTGTACACTTGTACGAAATTCATACAGTGGTACATA
The DNA here is from genome assembly GCA_009831015.1 of Picea engelmannii. Lineage (NCBI taxonomy): Eukaryota > Viridiplantae > Streptophyta > Pinopsida > Pinales > Pinaceae > Picea > Picea engelmannii. Next base: position 492,354 of record ML780654.1, on the reverse strand, counting down.
TATGTACACAACCGTATAGAATTGCTCAAAAAAGTGTTGTAAAAATTGATTTATAGCCTAGATTAGTCTTATTTCTCACTTTTCTCGACAATTTTAGCTGTTGATTTGTTATTTTTCCGCAGATCCAAGGATAAAATGATTTTTTTGGTGTTATTTATTAACAAATCCTTGTGTTTTTTAGTTGGTTAGGAGAATATTTGAGTCTTATTGGGTTGGTGGTGAGTAAATTTTCCTAGATGTGCGTGTTTTTGGGAATATTTATTATAAATCTTCAAGTTTTCCAACATATTACTATGTTCTTGGGTTATCTTTAACATTCACCTATGGCATTTTTACCCAAAATCATGCTGGAAGGGAGTTATAGGTTCACATACAAGAACTACAACACATGGAAGCAACAAATGCTGACCATTTTTTAGTATAGGTGCTTGACAAATATTGTCCTTAGTAAACTTAGCTGGCCTATAGTTGCAGGTAAAGACCATGATACATTTAATGAGAAAGACAGAGAACCTATGATGTTGATTAAATTATCTATGATAGATGAGATGCTTACAGAGGTCTAGATAGGTAAGCCTTCCTTAGCAATCTGGACTCATTTCAAATATTTTCATGAGACATCGGACAAGGGTAGATCCTTCTTCCTGAAGAACATATTGTTTTTGATGATGATGGATGAGCATGCATCCCTCTAGGAGAATTTGCTCAAGATAAAAAATATTTGGGAATAACTGATGGCCATTGGTCAAGAGGTAAATGAAGAAGGCATGGTGGTAATCACACTGAAAATTTTACCACATGAGTATGGGCACTTTATTGAGTCCATGAACATCATTTCTACAAATGTTGACCTAAATTTTGATGAGCTTTGAAATAATCTCTTACAACAAGACATGAAGAAACAATTTGGTATTAGTAGTGAGATAGAGGGTTCTGAGCAAGCCTTTTCCGCCAAATTAAAGGGCAAAGACAAATGGACCAAAAAGAAAGGACAAAGCAATGATGATGATGTTACCAAGGATCAAAATACCATCAAATGCCATTAAAATGGAAAGGAGGGCCATATGAAGCAACATTGTAGAAAGAGGTTGGCTGACTAGAAAACCAACCAAGGAGATCCTCAAGAACGGGTTCATGTTGCAAAGCATACATAGGAGACCTTTTCTCCTACAAAAAAAGATGAGCACCTTTCGACTTGTTCTAGCCATGGTAGCGTATTTTGGTTGGAAGGTCCATCGAATAGACGTGAAGAGTTCCTTCTGTTGAATATTGAGTAGCTTCAGAAGATATCCTTATTGTATTTGACCAAGAAAAACCCTAAATAATGTTATTATATTATATTTAAGAGGACCCTATTGTGCCTTTGTAAAAGTCGGCCCTATTGTGCCTTGACAATTAAAATGTAAATTAAAAGGGTAAAGTGACATGTCGGCCTAGACCTAATTTAGGCAGGCCAAACTACTTATAAGGGAGGTTAGCGCCTCACTTGGACACACACAACACAAGTTTTATGTCTACAGAAGAAGTGTGCAAGTCTTGAAGGAAGAATCTATTGAAGCTAGGTGTGACATTGTGAAGGTTCTTGGTCTATCTCTTGGATACATATTGGTTAAGTGGTACACTACTCTTCCCTAGTCAAGGGTTAGAGGAGGATCTTATGCTTTGTTAGTTCTCCCTTGGAGAGAAGAATTGTTCTTGTTGGAAAATCTATATTGAGGAAGTTTGCTGGGTTTTGACCCTTAGGGGGATTCCCCATGATAGATATTGTGCATGTAGTGAATGCTATTCTTTTAGTGATCCTTTATATGCAATTATTGTGCTAATAGTTTAATAAGTAAAATAACACTAATCGAGTTAAATGCTTAAGTAGAATAATCAACATGGTATTAGACCAAGCTTGAAACAAGGCATCTTCATAACACATAAGAACTCACTGAAGAAGATAAGAGATTAGGAAGACTCTCCTAACCCTAGCGCACCACCTCATGTGCATAAACTTTTAGTTTGACGAAATTTTATAAACTACAACTGTTGTTGCAGTTGCTACAACTACCCGCAACTGCATAAACCCTAAGTGTGAAGTTTTCCCTATTTAAGGAGAACGTTGGAGAAAGTAACCACACCCATGAAATTGCCTAGGCATGGCGAATCCATTCCCTGGATCAGAACTCAAGATTTCACAAGTTGAAAAATTAGGGTTTCCTCATAAACCTAGGTCTGGTTGCAACTGCTGCAGATTTTGTGACAAATTTCATCCTTGACTCAACAATCTCTCTGGTAAGGTCTAAAAAACCTCATCTTGAAAATTTATTTGTTATTTTACTTGTTCCCGGAAGGATGAATACCAGTACCAAGCTTGACTAAAATCTTGAAGGAGCTGATGAATTCTGAGCATGGAAGTACAGAGTGATTCTCATTCTAGAAGAGAATGACCTTGTAAGTTTTGTTGAAAAAGATATTGAATATCCAGAGGGATATGAGGCCAAAGCCAAATATAAGAAGGATCTGATCAAAGCAAAGATGATTTTTTCCGACTCCATCAAGAACCACTTGATTCCTTATGTTTCAGTAGTAAAAACCCCAAAGCAAATGATGGATGCCTTATCTCGTCTGTTTGAAGGCAAGAACATCAATTTTAAAATGACCTTGAGGACACAACTCAAGAATTTGAAGATGCAAAATTCATAAACCATACAGTATTACTTCACAAGAGTGTCTCAGATTAAAGAACAACTGGAAGCTATTGGAGACTCAAGCGAAGAATCTGAGTTAACAATGACCACATTGAATGGTCTTCCAAATTCTTGGGAATCCTTCATCCAAGGAATCTACTCTAGAAGAAAGTTAACTAAATTCAGTAGATTGTGGGAAGACTATACTCAAGAAGAAACCATATTAGAGGCAAGAAAGGAAAATATAGAAAGCCAAGAAGATAAAAGAAAATGAAAGAACAAGAAAGAAGTCCACTCTCACAAAATATTTCAGAAGGCTCATAAAGGACAATATTCTCATAAATATTTCTCAAGCTTCAAATGCTTCATTTGCCAGAAGATGGGACATATTGCAAGAAATTTCCCCCAAGAAAAATACCAGAATAAAACCAGGAAGGTTAAAAGATATCATGCTCATTTTGCAGGAGAAGATGAACCTGATCATAAAAGGACAAAGGAAGATGATTCAAATGAACTATATCTTCTATGATATACGACTTAGCGCTTCCGAAGCACTTGATCCATATCAAGTGATATTAATAGCAATATCTCGTTTCTTCCCACATTAAAACTTCAAGAAGTAAAAGAGCTAGAGAAGTGTTGTATCATGAGGGTCAAGTACAAATTGTGAAGAAGTATCACTATCCATCCACACATCGTACCGATCAAACAAACAATCTAACAATGCATGCTCTAGGTATGCACCCTTCATAATTTGATTTCAATTTCTTTTAAGTTTTAGAACATTAGACTTTATGCATTTTTATCTTAGCTTGTTGGACGATTATCCTTGGTACGAGAATCCAACAAGGCCTCATTTAAAATCAAGAAATAGTTTATGTGCTCGAGTGTGGAATATGTGAATGCCTATGGTTGGGTGACAATGTTGTGACATTGTCTATGGTAAAATGAGCACATTAGAATAGAACTCACAGTGTCCTGGAATTTTCCGATGAGAAGACCTGGTTAGTGGATAATAAGGCCACCTTGATAGGAAGTAGAATTTGTTTGAAGTCTGACACAATTTTTCATATTAAGATTTGGTAACCAAACACCAAGTATATCTTCCAGAGACTTTGAGAATGTTGCAAGACTCAGAGGGAGTAGGAAAAGTTAGTAGAGCTAGAAGGGCCTACCCATAATCATTGAAGTAATCAGGAAGAGACCAACATGGTCCCATGACACTTTGCAAGATGAAAATCCATATAGCATAGACTAGCAATATCACGAGGGGCAGATGGCTCCACATGTGGTGAGGCAGGTGGCCCCACCAAGTATCAAATTAGAAGAAGCTAGAGTTTAGAGGGAGTCAATCCTCATGATCTAGTAAGGAGGAGAAACCTCCCCATGATAATTCATAGATATGTACAAAGCCTGATTTGTGTCCAGAGGATTCTCCCAACAAGAGGAAGAAGACTATGACGAGACACTTGCTCGGGTAATAAGAAAACGTATATATAGAACAACCATAATACATTAAAATAAGCTGATTCAATATGAGATTCATAGGGAGAAAATGAATCTCTTATCGTGATGGAGTAGAGGAGCTACTCTCAAAGTTCATAAGCTACAGTGAGAATGGAGCAATCATTCTCAGTTTTAGAAAAAGAAGTTGCAGGTGCAGAGTCCCAGTTCCATAAGGAACAATTATAGAGAGAGTAGATGACATACTCTTTGACAATGAGACAGATAGTGCTTTGTAGAAATCACATAGAGCCATCACATGATTGTGCATATTGAATTGCAACTGAGAAAGTGTATCAGTTTGGTACAATATGATGTGAAAATTTGGTTCGAAGAACATGAGGACATATATATGTTTTGCAGTGAAATACATGTTCACCTGATTATGGAAAAACATGTAATTAGGTACCTAAAGGGTACAATTGATTATGGACCTAGATATATCTCAAATTATGAGATAATATTGTAGGGCTACACAGATTCAGATTGGGAAGGAAGTGTCACATAACTGAAAAGTACATCCAGATGTTGCTTTAGTATGAGATCAATTGTGATCTTGTGACTCAATGAGAAGCAGACCTATATGGCACTCAATTCTGCAGAATCATAGTATGTGGCAACATGGTCAACTTGTGGCAAAGCATCATGGATTTAAAAGTTGATTACATAATTGTTTGATCTCGAGATGGAGGAAACCTGTATCTTTTATGAAAACCAGAGTTGCATAAAGTTGTCAGTGAACCCAATGTGTCATGAAAAGTGAAAGCATATCAAGATCAAGTACCATTATATCTGAGAGATGATACATAAGGGAGAAATAAATCTCTAGTATGTTCCTACCGATGAGCTTGTAGTAGATGTGTTGACCAAGCCCCTATCCAGAGTTAATTTTGATTATTTCAGAGACAAGATTGGAGTGATCTAGAAAGACTTCTCCAATAGTGAGATTTGATCCCTAGTAGAGGGAAGAGATGTGATGCCCAATAGAGGGAAGTGATGTGATTCCCAGTAGAGGGAAGTGATGTGATACCAAATAGAGGGAAGTGATGAGATCCCCAGTAGAGGAAGCTACCCCAGCGCAGGTTGGTAACCCAAACACATGTTGGTATGCTACCCAAGTGTAGGTTGGTAACCCTAGCGCAGGATGGTACACTACCCCAACACATGATGGTACACTACCCCAATGCAGGCTGGTACGCTACCCCAACGCAGGTTGGTAACCCCAATGCAGGTTGGTAACCCCAACGCAGGTTGATACACTACCCTAACATAGGTTGGTAACCCCAACGCAAGTTGGTACGCTACCCCAACGTAGGTTGGTAACCCCAATGCAGGATGGTACACTACCCTAGTGTAGGTTGGTAACCCCAACGCTGGCTGGTATGCTACCCCAATGTAGGTTGGTATGCTACTCCAATGCATGATGGTATGTTAACTCCAACGTAGGTTGGTATGCTACTCCAACGTAGGTTGGTACACTACTAGAGTTAAATTGCAAAGATTCCTATGATATATAGATCCGTGATTAACAACAAGACAATGACCAAGTATGTAGAAGAGCAGAAGTAGTGATGATGACCATGATGAAAAGACTACCTTCCTTGCTAAGAGGGAGTGTTGAAGATGTATATTTTAACCTTGTACAATATTTTACTACAAACAATTTTTCAATAAAAGAACAAAAAATATACAATGGAAAATACACACATTACACAGAGATTTTTCCCCTGGAAACTCAAATCGGAAAAACCAACATATTCTGTATTCATTCATTGTGATACATTGTTTACAATACAATATACATATAGAAGCCAACTATATTGCACTTCTTACACAATTCTTCAAATTAATTCCCACAGAACTCTCCGCCATTATCTGTCCTTAACACCTTAATTCTTTTCTCTTTTTGATTCTCAACAAGGGCCTTAAACTTTTTAATCCTGTCAAAGACTTCATATTTCTTCCTAAGAAAATATATCCAAGTATTCCTTGAGAATTCATCTATAAATGAGACATAGTACACAAATTTTCCCAAGGATGGAACTGACACAGGTCCGAACACATCACTGTGAACTAGCTGTAAAATTCCTTCTGCCCTAGTTGCACCAGAGGGAATCTTACCCAATTCTACTTCCCATATACACAATGTTCACATAAATCAAAATCCAGAGAGAAGTTAGACATACCTTCAACCATACCTTTACCGTGTAGTAGTCGAAGGCCCTTCTCTATGATATGCCCCAATCTTTGATGCCACAACATAACCTCCAGAGACTGTAGGAGTTCTTTCTTCTTCAACTCCAATATTATAAACAATGGAACTATTACACCCCTCACTAATAGTGTTTTCTCACATCTTATACAGAGTTCCAAACCGAACTCCCTTCAACAACACCATTGCTCCTCGAACCATCCTGGAAGTTTCCTTTTTCAAATATTGTTTTTACCCTTGCATCGTCCATTTTTCTTACATAAATCAAATTTCTGGCCAATCCTAGGATGTGCAGAGCACCAGGTAGTGTTACAATCCTTTCATCTATGAGCCTCAACTTGAATTTTCCTCGTCCTATGATTCTGGTTGTTGATTCATCACCTAGGAAAATATTACCTCCATCATACCTTTCATATTCATAGAACCACTCTCTGTGGGGAGTCATATGAAAGGATGCACATGATTCAAACAACCATGCCTCATGATATTCATGTGTGCTTGAAGAATCCAAGTACACATCCCATCCTTCTTCCTTGGAGGTCTTTTATTCTGTAGAAGGAGCTTCTTCAAATCCCTTCTTTTTCTCAACTTTGGATCTACACTGATTCTTGTAGTGCCCTTCTTTTCCACATCTCAAACATACCTTTACAAAATTTCCGAGAGACTTAGATCTCCCCTTAGACTTAGATCTCCCACTTGAGGACTTCGATCTATTTCTTTCCTGGGAGTGTCCTCTTGCAAATAATACATCTATGCTCTGTCCCTCCATGTTCTTCCGTCTCATCTCCTCCGACAACAAGGATGAGACCATTTCATCAAACTTCAAGGCAATTGTATTACTACCTATGGCCACAACAAGACTATCCCACGAGTCTGGTAAAGAGCACAATAAACTAATACACTTATCTTCATCTGAAATTTTAATCTCAACATATACTAACTGACTTACCACAGTATTGAAGGCGTTCAAATTCTCTACTATCGAGTCTCCATCTCTCATCCTCAGGTTATACAATTTCTTTCCCAGGAATATCTTATTTACTAGGGACTTAGACTGATACAACTTTCCCAACTTATCCCATAAATATTCAGCTGTAGCTTCCTCTAACACATTCAGTAATACTAAATCCGAGATACATTCAGATTGTGCTCTTCGCCTTCCGATTCAACTTTTTCCAGTCATCTGTTGAAGTTCATGTAGGTGCAGTACCTAGATCCATTGCGATCCACTGATCTCTGTCCACCAACAGATATTCCATATTGAGCTTTCAAAACTCAAAATTTTTCCCATTAAACTTCTCGATCTCCATTTTCAAACTGCTCACCATTTCTTTTCACTTGAAAAATCAATACCACAGATCTCCCACTGTAACAAGGCTTATCACAGTCCCAATCCAAACCCTTGACCAAAAAGGCGTCCCCGTGAAGCCAAAAAATCTCTAATATCAAATGTAGATTTTAAACTTGTACAATATATTACTGCGAACACATTTTCAATAAAAGAACATAAAAGATACAATGGAAAATACACACATTACACATAGATTTTTCCCCTAGAAACCCAAATCGGGAAAACCAACATATTTTATATTCATTCATTGTGATACATTGTTTACAATACAATATACATATAAGATTCGAAAGCATCCAAAACCCTAACCCAATGACCTGGATTAGTCAACAACCCTAATTTCTTAACCAGAAATAGAAAACCATTGGCAAAAACCATGTGCCAAAAAACCGCCCAACAATGGACATGAAAAACAAGGCAAAAAATGCGCCAAGTTTCCCGAGGAAATTTTTTTTTCTCAGGGGAGCTGTCCCCAAACCACCATGTAGGGGGAGATCGCCCCCCTGCAACCCCCGAAGCGAGGGCCTGGTGCCCCCCCCCCTCAAATACCCCTGTGCGCCCGACACAACATAACCGACACTTGAGCTAGTCATGCAAAGAATATAAAACATACCCAACAAAATATTGAGTAGCTTCAAAATATATCCTTATTGTATTTGATAAAGACAAACCCTAAAGACTGTTATTATATTATATTTAAGATGACCCTATTGTTCCTTGACAATTAAAATGTAAATTAAAAGGGTAAAGTGACAGGTCGACCCAGACCTAATTTAGGCAAGCCAGACTACTATTTATAAGGGAGGATAGCACCGCACTTGGACACACACAACACAAGTTCTATGGCTACAAAAGAAGTGCACAAATATTGAAGGAAGAAGCTACTACATCTAGGTGTGTTGAACAACTGAGAGGGGGGGTGAATCAATTGTTACTGTGCTTAAACTATTATGCCCATTTTAAACTCTTCACAGATCACTCAATGACGATCACAATGATGCAAAGAAGTAAACAATAGAATATTAAACATCAATCA
>ML780654.1:463994-478837 GCA_009831015.1 Picea engelmannii | reverse complement strand
CTCTTTTTTGTACTTTCATTTGAAGAAAAGAGAGCAGAGCAACCTCACTTTTTAATTGGGTTTTTTCTCATATTGGGTTCCTCGAGTTATATTTTGTGTTGATTTGTGAATGGCGTGTCAGTATTTATTTCTTTTCTCTATTTTCCACATTTCAATCATTTCATACATTTTAAGAAAAAAACCAATAATTAAAGAATCTGACATCCAAACAAAATTAACCATCGCAGTAAATATTTTTGTATTTTATTAGATCTGCTGTGATGAATTGTCCAGTGGAATATCCACGACAACTTGCAGATCACGTATTGTGGAAATGAACAACCTTTTGGGAGAATTTGTTAAAGTAAATATTTATTTATAATGGTCAATTATATATTAGACTTAGGTATTAAAAAAGCCAATTTGACTTTATTCTTATTTCACTTTATTGCATTTCTCGGTCTATCCCACATTCATCAAGTGGAATGACTCGACTTGCTTGTAATTCTATATAAGAAATCTTTCACTTTCTCATTATGAAATGCAATACGAAGAACTCTTTCGAGTTATCTTGGTTTCTTTATGTGATCGATTTTTGTAATATGGTATCAAAGCTGAGGTAGAGTCACATATTATGTGAGAGTGTGAAGGCCTAGGAACTACTGTCGATAGAGACAGATTGATGAATCACTATCGTATCACATTAAAAAGCCAAAAGTGTTTCACTAAAACTAGGTATTATTTTGTTTTAATTATGAAGCAAGGTCATTTTTTTAAAAATTGAAATTCCATTTTCAGCCACCATACAACAATTTTCATCCGCCATTCCCAGCGACTGTACAAAATAGTTGTACACTTGTACGAAATTCATACAGTGGTACATATATGTACACAACCGTATAGAATTGCTCAAAAAAGTGTTGTAAAAATTGATTTATAGCCTAGATTAGTCTTATTTCTCACTTTTCTCGACAATTTTAGCTGTTGATTTGTTATTTTTCCGCAGATCCAAGGATAAAATGATTTTTTTGGTGTTATTTATTAACAAATCCTTGTGTTTTTTAGTTGGTTAGGAGAATATTTGAGTCTTATTGGGTTGGTGGTGAGTAAATTTTCCTAGATGTGCGTGTTTTTGGGAATATTTATTATAAATCTTCAAGTTTTCCAACATATTACTATGTTCTTGGGTTATCTTTAACATTCACCTATGGCATTTTTACCCAAAATCATGCTGGAAGGGAGTTATAGGTTCACATACAAGAACTACAACACATGGAAGCAACAAATGCTGACCATTTTTTAGTATAGGTGCTTGACAAATATTGTCCTTAGTAAACTTAGCTGGCCTATAGTTGCAGGTAAAGACCATGATACATTTAATGAGAAAGACAGAGAACCTATGATGTTGATTAAATTATCTATGATAGATGAGATGCTTACAGAGGTCTAGATAGGTAAGCCTTCCTTAGCAATCTGGACTCATTTCAAATATTTTCATGAGACATCGGACAAGGGTAGATCCTTCTTCCTGAAGAACATATTGTTTTTGATGATGATGGATGAGCATGCATCCCTCTAGGAGAATTTGCTCAAGATAAAAAATATTTGGGAATAACTGATGGCCATTGGTCAAGAGGTAAATGAAGAAGGCATGGTGGTAATCACACTGAAAATTTTACCACATGAGTATGGGCACTTTATTGAGTCCATGAACATCATTTCTACAAATGTTGACCTAAATTTTGATGAGCTTTGAAATAATCTCTTACAACAAGACATGAAGAAACAATTTGGTATTAGTAGTGAGATAGAGGGTTCTGAGCAAGCCTTTTCCGCCAAATTAAAGGGCAAAGACAAATGGACCAAAAAGAAAGGACAAAGCAATGATGATGATGTTACCAAGGATCAAAATACCATCAAATGCCATTAAAATGGAAAGGAGGGCCATATGAAGCAACATTGTAGAAAGAGGTTGGCTGACTAGAAAACCAACCAAGGAGATCCTCAAGAACGGGTTCATGTTGCAAAGCATACATAGGAGACCTTTTCTCCTACAAAAAAAGATGAGCACCTTTCGACTTGTTCTAGCCATGGTAGCGTATTTTGGTTGGAAGGTCCATCGAATAGACGTGAAGAGTTCCTTCTGTTGAATATTGAGTAGCTTCAGAAGATATCCTTATTGTATTTGACCAAGAAAAACCCTAAATAATGTTATTATATTATATTTAAGAGGACCCTATTGTGCCTTTGTAAAAGTCGGCCCTATTGTGCCTTGACAATTAAAATGTAAATTAAAAGGGTAAAGTGACATGTCGGCCTAGACCTAATTTAGGCAGGCCAAACTACTTATAAGGGAGGTTAGCGCCTCACTTGGACACACACAACACAAGTTTTATGTCTACAGAAGAAGTGTGCAAGTCTTGAAGGAAGAATCTATTGAAGCTAGGTGTGACATTGTGAAGGTTCTTGGTCTATCTCTTGGATACATATTGGTTAAGTGGTACACTACTCTTCCCTAGTCAAGGGTTAGAGGAGGATCTTATGCTTTGTTAGTTCTCCCTTGGAGAGAAGAATTGTTCTTGTTGGAAAATCTATATTGAGGAAGTTTGCTGGGTTTTGACCCTTAGGGGGATTCCCCATGATAGATATTGTGCATGTAGTGAATGCTATTCTTTTAGTGATCCTTTATATGCAATTATTGTGCTAATAGTTTAATAAGTAAAATAACACTAATCGAGTTAAATGCTTAAGTAGAATAATCAACATGGTATTAGACCAAGCTTGAAACAAGGCATCTTCATAACACATAAGAACTCACTGAAGAAGATAAGAGATTAGGAAGACTCTCCTAACCCTAGCGCACCACCTCATGTGCATAAACTTTTAGTTTGACGAAATTTTATAAACTACAACTGTTGTTGCAGTTGCTACAACTACCCGCAACTGCATAAACCCTAAGTGTGAAGTTTTCCCTATTTAAGGAGAACGTTGGAGAAAGTAACCACACCCATGAAATTGCCTAGGCATGGCGAATCCATTCCCTGGATCAGAACTCAAGATTTCACAAGTTGAAAAATTAGGGTTTCCTCATAAACCTAGGTCTGGTTGCAACTGCTGCAGATTTTGTGACAAATTTCATCCTTGACTCAACAATCTCTCTGGTAAGGTCTAAAAAACCTCATCTTGAAAATTTATTTGTTATTTTACTTGTTCCCGGAAGGATGAATACCAGTACCAAGCTTGACTAAAATCTTGAAGGAGCTGATGAATTCTGAGCATGGAAGTACAGAGTGATTCTCATTCTAGAAGAGAATGACCTTGTAAGTTTTGTTGAAAAAGATATTGAATATCCAGAGGGATATGAGGCCAAAGCCAAATATAAGAAGGATCTGATCAAAGCAAAGATGATTTTTTCCGACTCCATCAAGAACCACTTGATTCCTTATGTTTCAGTAGTAAAAACCCCAAAGCAAATGATGGATGCCTTATCTCGTCTGTTTGAAGGCAAGAACATCAATTTTAAAATGACCTTGAGGACACAACTCAAGAATTTGAAGATGCAAAATTCATAAACCATACAGTATTACTTCACAAGAGTGTCTCAGATTAAAGAACAACTGGAAGCTATTGGAGACTCAAGCGAAGAATCTGAGTTAACAATGACCACATTGAATGGTCTTCCAAATTCTTGGGAATCCTTCATCCAAGGAATCTACTCTAGAAGAAAGTTAACTAAATTCAGTAGATTGTGGGAAGACTATACTCAAGAAGAAACCATATTAGAGGCAAGAAAGGAAAATATAGAAAGCCAAGAAGATAAAAGAAAATGAAAGAACAAGAAAGAAGTCCACTCTCACAAAATATTTCAGAAGGCTCATAAAGGACAATATTCTCATAAATATTTCTCAAGCTTCAAATGCTTCATTTGCCAGAAGATGGGACATATTGCAAGAAATTTCCCCCAAGAAAAATACCAGAATAAAACCAGGAAGGTTAAAAGATATCATGCTCATTTTGCAGGAGAAGATGAACCTGATCATAAAAGGACAAAGGAAGATGATTCAAATGAACTATATCTTCTATGATATACGACTTAGCGCTTCCGAAGCACTTGATCCATATCAAGTGATATTAATAGCAATATCTCGTTTCTTCCCACATTAAAACTTCAAGAAGTAAAAGAGCTAGAGAAGTGTTGTATCATGAGGGTCAAGTACAAATTGTGAAGAAGTATCACTATCCATCCACACATCGTACCGATCAAACAAACAATCTAACAATGCATGCTCTAGGTATGCACCCTTCATAATTTGATTTCAATTTCTTTTAAGTTTTAGAACATTAGACTTTATGCATTTTTATCTTAGCTTGTTGGACGATTATCCTTGGTACGAGAATCCAACAAGGCCTCATTTAAAATCAAGAAATAGTTTATGTGCTCGAGTGTGGAATATGTGAATGCCTATGGTTGGGTGACAATGTTGTGACATTGTCTATGGTAAAATGAGCACATTAGAATAGAACTCACAGTGTCCTGGAATTTTCCGATGAGAAGACCTGGTTAGTGGATAATAAGGCCACCTTGATAGGAAGTAGAATTTGTTTGAAGTCTGACACAATTTTTCATATTAAGATTTGGTAACCAAACACCAAGTATATCTTCCAGAGACTTTGAGAATGTTGCAAGACTCAGAGGGAGTAGGAAAAGTTAGTAGAGCTAGAAGGGCCTACCCATAATCATTGAAGTAATCAGGAAGAGACCAACATGGTCCCATGACACTTTGCAAGATGAAAATCCATATAGCATAGACTAGCAATATCACGAGGGGCAGATGGCTCCACATGTGGTGAGGCAGGTGGCCCCACCAAGTATCAAATTAGAAGAAGCTAGAGTTTAGAGGGAGTCAATCCTCATGATCTAGTAAGGAGGAGAAACCTCCCCATGATAATTCATAGATATGTACAAAGCCTGATTTGTGTCCAGAGGATTCTCCCAACAAGAGGAAGAAGACTATGACGAGACACTTGCTCGGGTAATAAGAAAACGTATATATAGAACAACCATAATACATTAAAATAAGCTGATTCAATATGAGATTCATAGGGAGAAAATGAATCTCTTATCGTGATGGAGTAGAGGAGCTACTCTCAAAGTTCATAAGCTACAGTGAGAATGGAGCAATCATTCTCAGTTTTAGAAAAAGAAGTTGCAGGTGCAGAGTCCCAGTTCCATAAGGAACAATTATAGAGAGAGTAGATGACATACTCTTTGACAATGAGACAGATAGTGCTTTGTAGAAATCACATAGAGCCATCACATGATTGTGCATATTGAATTGCAACTGAGAAAGTGTATCAGTTTGGTACAATATGATGTGAAAATTTGGTTCGAAGAACATGAGGACATATATATGTTTTGCAGTGAAATACATGTTCACCTGATTATGGAAAAACATGTAATTAGGTACCTAAAGGGTACAATTGATTATGGACCTAGATATATCTCAAATTATGAGATAATATTGTAGGGCTACACAGATTCAGATTGGGAAGGAAGTGTCACATAACTGAAAAGTACATCCAGATGTTGCTTTAGTATGAGATCAATTGTGATCTTGTGACTCAATGAGAAGCAGACCTATATGGCACTCAATTCTGCAGAATCATAGTATGTGGCAACATGGTCAACTTGTGGCAAAGCATCATGGATTTAAAAGTTGATTACATAATTGTTTGATCTCGAGATGGAGGAAACCTGTATCTTTTATGAAAACCAGAGTTGCATAAAGTTGTCAGTGAACCCAATGTGTCATGAAAAGTGAAAGCATATCAAGATCAAGTACCATTATATCTGAGAGATGATACATAAGGGAGAAATAAATCTCTAGTATGTTCCTACCGATGAGCTTGTAGTAGATGTGTTGACCAAGCCCCTATCCAGAGTTAATTTTGATTATTTCAGAGACAAGATTGGAGTGATCTAGAAAGACTTCTCCAATAGTGAGATTTGATCCCTAGTAGAGGGAAGAGATGTGATGCCCAATAGAGGGAAGTGATGTGATTCCCAGTAGAGGGAAGTGATGTGATACCAAATAGAGGGAAGTGATGAGATCCCCAGTAGAGGAAGCTACCCCAGCGCAGGTTGGTAACCCAAACACATGTTGGTATGCTACCCAAGTGTAGGTTGGTAACCCTAGCGCAGGATGGTACACTACCCCAACACATGATGGTACACTACCCCAATGCAGGCTGGTACGCTACCCCAACGCAGGTTGGTAACCCCAATGCAGGTTGGTAACCCCAACGCAGGTTGATACACTACCCTAACATAGGTTGGTAACCCCAACGCAAGTTGGTACGCTACCCCAACGTAGGTTGGTAACCCCAATGCAGGATGGTACACTACCCTAGTGTAGGTTGGTAACCCCAACGCTGGCTGGTATGCTACCCCAATGTAGGTTGGTATGCTACTCCAATGCATGATGGTATGTTAACTCCAACGTAGGTTGGTATGCTACTCCAACGTAGGTTGGTACACTACTAGAGTTAAATTGCAAAGATTCCTATGATATATAGATCCGTGATTAACAACAAGACAATGACCAAGTATGTAGAAGAGCAGAAGTAGTGATGATGACCATGATGAAAAGACTACCTTCCTTGCTAAGAGGGAGTGTTGAAGATGTATATTTTAACCTTGTACAATATTTTACTACAAACAATTTTTCAATAAAAGAACAAAAAATATACAATGGAAAATACACACATTACACAGAGATTTTTCCCCTGGAAACTCAAATCGGAAAAACCAACATATTCTGTATTCATTCATTGTGATACATTGTTTACAATACAATATACATATAGAAGCCAACTATATTGCACTTCTTACACAATTCTTCAAATTAATTCCCACAGAACTCTCCGCCATTATCTGTCCTTAACACCTTAATTCTTTTCTCTTTTTGATTCTCAACAAGGGCCTTAAACTTTTTAATCCTGTCAAAGACTTCATATTTCTTCCTAAGAAAATATATCCAAGTATTCCTTGAGAATTCATCTATAAATGAGACATAGTACACAAATTTTCCCAAGGATGGAACTGACACAGGTCCGAACACATCACTGTGAACTAGCTGTAAAATTCCTTCTGCCCTAGTTGCACCAGAGGGAATCTTACCCAATTCTACTTCCCATATACACAATGTTCACATAAATCAAAATCCAGAGAGAAGTTAGACATACCTTCAACCATACCTTTACCGTGTAGTAGTCGAAGGCCCTTCTCTATGATATGCCCCAATCTTTGATGCCACAACATAACCTCCAGAGACTGTAGGAGTTCTTTCTTCTTCAACTCCAATATTATAAACAATGGAACTATTACACCCCTCACTAATAGTGTTTTCTCACATCTTATACAGAGTTCCAAACCGAACTCCCTTCAACAACACCATTGCTCCTCGAACCATCCTGGAAGTTTCCTTTTTCAAATATTGTTTTTACCCTTGCATCGTCCATTTTTCTTACATAAATCAAATTTCTGGCCAATCCTAGGATGTGCAGAGCACCAGGTAGTGTTACAATCCTTTCATCTATGAGCCTCAACTTGAATTTTCCTCGTCCTATGATTCTGGTTGTTGATTCATCACCTAGGAAAATATTACCTCCATCATACCTTTCATATTCATAGAACCACTCTCTGTGGGGAGTCATATGAAAGGATGCACATGATTCAAACAACCATGCCTCATGATATTCATGTGTGCTTGAAGAATCCAAGTACACATCCCATCCTTCTTCCTTGGAGGTCTTTTATTCTGTAGAAGGAGCTTCTTCAAATCCCTTCTTTTTCTCAACTTTGGATCTACACTGATTCTTGTAGTGCCCTTCTTTTCCACATCTCAAACATACCTTTACAAAATTTCCGAGAGACTTAGATCTCCCCTTAGACTTAGATCTCCCACTTGAGGACTTCGATCTATTTCTTTCCTGGGAGTGTCCTCTTGCAAATAATACATCTATGCTCTGTCCCTCCATGTTCTTCCGTCTCATCTCCTCCGACAACAAGGATGAGACCATTTCATCAAACTTCAAGGCAATTGTATTACTACCTATGGCCACAACAAGACTATCCCACGAGTCTGGTAAAGAGCACAATAAACTAATACACTTATCTTCATCTGAAATTTTAATCTCAACATATACTAACTGACTTACCACAGTATTGAAGGCGTTCAAATTCTCTACTATCGAGTCTCCATCTCTCATCCTCAGGTTATACAATTTCTTTCCCAGGAATATCTTATTTACTAGGGACTTAGACTGATACAACTTTCCCAACTTATCCCATAAATATTCAGCTGTAGCTTCCTCTAACACATTCAGTAATACTAAATCCGAGATACATTCAGATTGTGCTCTTCGCCTTCCGATTCAACTTTTTCCAGTCATCTGTTGAAGTTCATGTAGGTGCAGTACCTAGATCCATTGCGATCCACTGATCTCTGTCCACCAACAGATATTCCATATTGAGCTTTCAAAACTCAAAATTTTTCCCATTAAACTTCTCGATCTCCATTTTCAAACTGCTCACCATTTCTTTTCACTTGAAAAATCAATACCACAGATCTCCCACTGTAACAAGGCTTATCACAGTCCCAATCCAAACCCTTGACCAAAAAGGCGTCCCCGTGAAGCCAAAAAATCTCTAATATCAAATGTAGATTTTAAACTTGTACAATATATTACTGCGAACACATTTTCAATAAAAGAACATAAAAGATACAATGGAAAATACACACATTACACATAGATTTTTCCCCTAGAAACCCAAATCGGGAAAACCAACATATTTTATATTCATTCATTGTGATACATTGTTTACAATACAATATACATATAAGATTCGAAAGCATCCAAAACCCTAACCCAATGACCTGGATTAGTCAACAACCCTAATTTCTTAACCAGAAATAGAAAACCATTGGCAAAAACCATGTGCCAAAAAACCGCCCAACAATGGACATGAAAAACAAGGCAAAAAATGCGCCAAGTTTCCCGAGGAAATTTTTTTTTCTCAGGGGAGCTGTCCCCAAACCACCATGTAGGGGGAGATCGCCCCCCTGCAACCCCCGAAGCGAGGGCCTGGTGCCCCCCCCCCTCAAATACCCCTGTGCGCCCGACACAACATAACCGACACTTGAGCTAGTCATGCAAAGAATATAAAACATACCCAACAAAATATTGAGTAGCTTCAAAATATATCCTTATTGTATTTGATAAAGACAAACCCTAAAGACTGTTATTATATTATATTTAAGATGACCCTATTGTTCCTTGACAATTAAAATGTAAATTAAAAGGGTAAAGTGACAGGTCGACCCAGACCTAATTTAGGCAAGCCAGACTACTATTTATAAGGGAGGATAGCACCGCACTTGGACACACACAACACAAGTTCTATGGCTACAAAAGAAGTGCACAAATATTGAAGGAAGAAGCTACTACATCTAGGTGTGTTGAACAACTGAGAGGGGGGGTGAATCAATTGTTACTGTGCTTAAACTATTATGCCCATTTTAAACTCTTCACAGATCACTCAATGACGATCACAATGATGCAAAGAAGTAAACAATAGAATATTAAACATCAATCACACACATGAAATATACAAAGACAGATATTTCCTGAGGAAACCCATAAAGGGAAAAACCTCTTCTTCTTGATATGATAAGTAATCTTTATTTTCTTTACATTATCATACTTGTGAGCTCCAACTCCTCCTGAGGCTACAAACTCTATTTGGCAAGCTGCAACTTGCTGAGAGCACCAACTCTGTTTTCTCTAGCACCTACTCGAAGGAATCACCAACTCTTTGGTTTCTCTAGCACCTACTAGAAGGAAGCACCAACCCCCTGGTTTCTCTAGCACCCACTAGAAGGAAGCACCAACTCCCTAAGTGTTCCAGCACCAACAGGATGAAAGCACCAACTTCTAGTCACACATGCACCAACCTGTATAACAAGGAACAACATTTCTTTCTTGCACCTCCCTGGTTTTTCTGGCTGCAACCATATGGAAGCTACAACTCCCTGTGTTCAAGCACCCACTTGAAACTCTGAGGAAAATAGTCCTCCCCAGCACCTCCCAACCACCTTGCTTTATAAATATTTTCTTGCTTGAATCTATTACAATGATACAATATTCATCAATGGCTTACCAGTATCATTAGTGTTCTGATACATTGCTCTGCTCTGCCTGCTTCAATGTCCTCCTCCTCACATCTTCATAAGCTTTCTGTTCTTCTTCTCTGTCTCTGCATGCTCGCCTTGACTTCCTCTTCCTCTCTTCCTCTCTCAGATATGCATCTCATTTCTATGTGCTATGCCTCTTCTGTGTATTTCAGATGCTACCTACATCATACTTTTTCCCCGTGTAAATTTTTTACTCTCAACAGAAGCAACCTTCTCTTCTCTGTTCTGTGTTTTTATACTCTCTATGCACCTTCTGCATCACCATGCGCAATACCTATGCATGCTCTTATCAATGTCACTATTCTTCCCCTGCAAGTTGTTTACAACATCTCTTCCTCATAACTGCATATATAACTCGTAATCCTCCATCACTTCACTGTTCTACATGCCTTTCTCGCGTCCAGTCATCTCCAAATCATTATGGCAACTCTTCATATTCTCTGGCGGTTCTGTTGCCTGTGAGTTCATCATCAGTGGCCATTATGTTGAGATTCCTTAGCTTCTCTGGCGGTTCTGTTGCCTATGAGTTCATCATCAATGGCCGTTATGCTGAGATTCCTTAGCTTCTCTTGTAGTCGAGACTCTTCGTCTACTTTGGCAGTCATCCTACTGCTCCTCGAATTGTCTGGAAAATGCCATCACTTTGTTCTGGAAGTTACTGAGAAAATCTCTGCGCGTTTATGACTTCGGCGCCTTTTCCCCTTTCCAAGAAATCTATACAGTGGGCGCTAGATTTTCTTACTAAGCCCCTACCTTCCACATGATCATGACTGTGACTAGATGCCTATCCAACAGGTGCTTTGCAACTTCACATTTTGGGATATCCAGTTGCGAGTTGCCTTGATACTCCCAACTCACGAAACTCTGAAATGGAGCCTACCATTGCTATCTCCTTCTCCAATATTTCGTTGATTAGACCACAAGCTGTGACCAATCACTAATAAAAAGGGCGCTTTGTGGTTTAGATGATCACCAAAGTGGAGCCTAGCGACATGCTAGCTCCTCCCTTAACTTTCTGTTGTTGTGACCTTTCACTGTGACCATGGGACAAATATTTCGAGTGCTTTGTAATTTCATGTTTCGCGACTTCGCGTCTTGTCTCCCTGGACAATCAACGGTCCAGATCTCTCCTCGATCCGACGACTCAGATTAATTCACAATTTTTATTTCACGGCTTTGGGAGTCTCCTTACCTTCATTCTCCCGATACCCGAAATAGCGATGGTGCTAGATCGACGGTCCAGATCTTTTCTTTGATCAACGGTTGTGAACAAGTCGTGATTTCGCATTTCACGATATCTGTGGATTGCTCGACGCAGTTCTCCTGATTCGTGATTCTGTGAATATGCTTTATCGACTGCCACATGTCCTTCCCAGATGAACGGCTAGGATTGCTGCGGCTCCCAGCTCCTCGGGTATTTTCCTCCTGCCTTCTTGAAATTTGTGAACGTTAGATCAATGACTCACAATTCCCCATGATCTAATGGTCTAGATCAACTCTTTGAGATCTAGGACCTCATTCTTCATCGTGACAGATCAATGGTCCTCGATCCTCAGTGATTCGACAGTCCAGATCATTTTGCGAATTCACATTTCTCGAGTTCCTCCAACTCTCACCTTTGACTCTTCCATTTCACGAGTCAGTGAAATGCAGATCTCTCGCCACATGTCCTCTGAATCCAACGACCCAGATCATTTCATGACTTTGCATATCGCGAGTTCCTACAACTCTCACCTTTGACTTCTCTAGTTTGCGAGTCAGTGAAATGTCGATCTCTCGCCACGTTTCCTCTGGATCCAACGGTTAAGATCTCATCGCGATTTCACATTTCATGGAATTGGAGGATGGATCTTGGCAATTATCCTCTTCACAGTTATACTGGATCCAACAGTTTCTAGTCCTTCGTGCTCCGATCTGACGACTGAGGTATAATCTCCTCCTCTACGCGCTCCTCCTGTCTGGACTCTGATTTGATGGCCATCAGGTATTCAGGATTGGTGATCCAACGACCACTGTCGCTCCTCCTCCTGAGCTTATGCATCCTCTCGACTTGGAAGAATTTCTAAGTGTCAAAGGTTCTGCGACCTTTGATCCTTCTGTGAGCCTTGATGTATGGGATGTCATCTATGCATGTCAGAACACTATCTCTCTTGAGCTTCTCGAGCTTGCTCTTTTGAATCTTCACTACTATTCTTTCCATGCACACTCTGCCTGTAAACCTGCCAACATCGTTGTTGTTCTTGCAATCAATGACAAGCACACTCTGCCTGTAAACATGCCAACAAGGTGTGACGTTGTGAAGGTTCTTGGTCTATATCTTTGATACATCTTGGTTAAGTGGTGCACTACTCTTCCCTAGTCAAGGGTTAGAAGATGATCTTCTGCTTTGTTATTTCTCTCTTGGATATAAGCATTGTTCTTGGTTGGAAAATCTATATTGAGGAAGTTTGTTGGGTTTTCCCCCTTAGGGGGTTTTCCCAGGGTAAATATTGTGCATGTTGTGAATGTTATTCTTTCAGTGATCCTTTATATGCAATTATTGTGCTAATGGTTTAATAAGTAAAATAACACTAATCGAGTTAACTGCTTAAGTAGAAAAATCAACACCTTCCTCTATGGAGATTTGTAGGAAAAGGTCTACATGTATCAACCACAGGGTTTTCAACTTTCAAGGAAGGAACATCTAGTCTGTAGAATGACGAAGACTCTATCTGGTCTGAAGTAGGCACCCATGGCGTGGTACATTAATATTGATATATACTTGGGTGAACAAGGGTTCCAATCGAGTTGTTTAGATTCCAAAATGTATGCCAAAAGAGTTGGTAATGATACCATCATTCTGGTCATATATGTAGATGATATCATTATTATAGGTAACAAGTGATGTAAGTGATCAAATCCAATATGAGAAATTTTTTTGATATGACTGATCTAGGCCTCCTACACTGTTATCTAGGTGTAGAATTTTTGAAAACAGGTAATAGCATTTTTGTCTCACAAAAAAATATGCCAGGAGTTTGCTTGACAGGTTCAAAATGACAAATTGAAAAATATCCTCTACACCTATGGATAAAGGGCATAAAATTTCATTCAATACCGACTCTAAGGACGTTAATGAGTCAATATATAGGGAACTAGTGGTTAGCTTAATATATCTTACAACCACTAGACCTAATTTGAATTTCACTGTAAGATTTATTTTTAGATTCATGATAGTGCCAAAGGTAGAGCACTACACTGCAACTAAGTGAGTGTTGAGATATTTGAAAGGGACAATTGAATTTAGAAATTTGTACAATATAATAAAAAACCCCCGATTGTGTGGATATATATATATATATATATATATATATATATATATATATATATATATATATATATATATGTTGTGCAGGTTCTGTCGATGATAGAAAATCCATTTCTGGATATGTTTTCATCCTTGGCATGGGTGCAGTGACATGGATCAAGAAAAAGTAACATACATTATCCCTTTCATCGACATAAGGTAGTTTGGTTCAGGAGCATGTTTTCACATATGTATATGTAACAAATAGAGCCAACATCCCTGTTATGTGACAATCAAGGGGTGATCAAACCTTCCAAGGATCAAGTCTTCCATGAGTCTACCAAACATGTTGATGTACATTTCCACTTCACCATACAACTTGTAGAGGATGGAGCTATCGAGCTCTAATATTTTCCCATAGAGGACCAACCTACATACATTTTCAATACATCTTTGGGTCTTGAAAAATATGTAAAATTCCGTGATAAAGTTGACGTAGTTAGAAGATTTACCATTAAGTGAAGGTGTTAAAGTAAATATTAGCTTGCTATAATATTTAGACTCTAAGGAGTTAGTTAATATCAACTTGGTATAAAGAGTCTTTAGGTAAACATGTGTTTCGTTAATATGCATTTATAGTTATGTAATCCAATGGTCATGATATGTCGTAGACATAGAGTGATATGATGGCTCATATTCTCCTCGATCTTAACGGATACATTGATTCATGGAATAGCACCCGATTGGTCCATGATCTATATTTAAAGAGCATGTAGGGTCATTTGCTGATGATTGAATGTGAGAAACACTCTTGTAAAATAATTTTCTTTTGCATTAATATATTTCCTCAAGTGGCCACATTGATTGGGGCCGTGGATTGTTTCCTTCTTCGAAGGTTTTAACTATGTAAAAAAATTGATGTCTTGATCATTGATATGGTTGTGTGAGTGGTTACTGAAGGTGTTCGTCTTGTATTGGAACACTTTATTTTGTCGAACATGGTATCAGAGCCTGTTTGAAGATCTGCTCCTATTATAGATCGAGATCTTGAAGCTCTATTTCTGCATTTCTATTTTATGTTACTGATCCAGGTGGATATCGGGGGCCACCCATCTTTTCCAAATGGCTCAAAACAGTTTTCTGGCCATTTTGGCAACTTACTATTTTTAGCAGGTTTTAGCTTCCGGGGCCATTTTGAGGGCCTAAATGAAGGTTTTTCGAGATCGAGGTTCTCAATGATAGCCGAAGGCATCATTGAGGCCCCAAAATGAATCTCCTCGACGATACCTTTCCAACGAGCTATCACACGCCTAAAACGGAGA
>ML780654.1:442163-459054 GCA_009831015.1 Picea engelmannii | reverse complement strand
TACGACCCCGGGAAGTTGATGCACCAACTTACCCAAACGGGGCCCACATGACTTTTGGCGCTTCATCTCCTAGGGTTAGGTTTTTGGATGTCTAGGACTTTTGGAATTCCCGTCTATTGTAAAAGGGCCTTCCGAGCCTCATTTTAACCATCATCTTGCGAATGCGAGTAGCCGTCACATCTCTTCTCAGAGATAAACTGCCACCATTCTAGTGAGTCTTTCACTCTGTATTTTTACAGTCTCTGTACATTTATTTCATTAATAGAAATCGTGTATTACTGTATCTCTGTGTTTATGGTTGCATCTCTGATATATTTCTGTTATATTACTGGATATACGCGATATCTCTGTGCATTTCTTTATTATATCTCCGCTCTCATTTCGTGCCGAAAATAATCCGGATCAGTTACTTTCATACATTTATGGGTTAAGAGGATTGTTCCATTGCATCCAGAGCACTTATTTCAGTTATAAACACTTTTTTTGTCACTCGTAAAGGTCTTCGTTTTCCCAAGATATGGGCATTTTAATCATATTCATAGGTATAAAGTTTTAATACATAGTTTTTAACCCTTTTTTTACATAGTTTTATTTATTTATTTTTTATTTTTTTGTAACTAGGGGAATCGGTAACAATGACAGTATTGTACTCGCGTGACACGGGGTCGAATCCTATCGACTACCTTATAACCCCTAGGGAGGAACGCATAATCCGCAAGCATGCCCTCCGGGTAAATCAGGGTGAGAATCGACCTTGAGATCTCTTTTTACATATTTCCTTCCATTTACACGACACTTGCCAATCGGTCTACACCCCCACGGTACCCTTTTTTTACATAGTTGATATTTCAGTTTTATTTATTTTTATTTCCGGGTTGCTACTCTTTCTAGTCTATGTATGATATTTTCCATGAACTCTGCGTGATCTCGACAAATCAGAAACATAGCGAAAAATGTTTTGTTATGAACATAACATAAACATTAATAAAATAATAAGTAATAAAAACAATAATAAGATAATAGAGATAATAAAACAAACAAATAACATATTAATAATAATAAAACGAATATACTGAATAATTATAAATTGTCATGACCAAAAGGTTACGACTCTCCGTATACGACCACCTTAGGATATATTTAAGCCAACCCCCCCTCAATGTAAATCATCATTCAATAATTAATAAATACATCTATATTCATTTTATCCCACTGAGCAAAGATTTTTATACAACATTGGTATCAGAGCCAAGATCTTAGCATAAAAAGAGGGAGATACAAATATTTCTTTATGTGGAGGATAAGTTTTATCTCTATATGACAACAACTAGGTATCTATATGTACAACAACTAGGTATCGAACCATATTCAAAAACCTGCAACTTTTTTGTGGATGGTCTTTAATGGTGGGGAGGAGTATACTGGATGGACTTGGGGGGGGACTTTACACCTTTAGGAGGAATTTTTTTTACATAGTCTGTCTCAATTTGTTTTTCTGTAGATTTGGGGGCTCTGGAATATACCATTTTCATCTTGGGTGATTTTGTTTATTCGTTGGGAGTTTTAGTTAGTTCTAGGCTTGTTTTTCCTTTGGGATGTGGTGCTGGAACTATTATTGGAGAGCCTCTATATTTAGTGTGATCCATTTGGCGTGGAGTGGTGTATTTTCTCTGTTTATTGCGGTTGATGGGAGATTTATTGGTGTGTCACTTCAGGTTGTGATGTATTCTATTGTATTTACTACTCTCATAACTATCTCTTGGGCAGAGTGTAGTATCCTTGGTCTGAATCCTTGTGCTGCCCTTAGTGGTAATCATGTGGCATTCTTTTTCTTGATATAGCTTTCAATATGACGAAAGATGTTGTCAATGCACTGATGAGTGCGGTTTACGAGGCAACCTGGGAGCAGGCAGGGATCTTTAATGAGGATGACACTCCATTTACTTCACATCGCACCAACTTTACTACCCCACGATTTACCTCTGATATTTCACATTTCCACACAATGAGTAAACCTCCTTGTGATCGTCTTGGTTTTGAGTGGTCTAGACCTTATCCTTCGGGTTTAGCTGGTCCATCGGGTGAAAATAGAAATAGGGGTGGTGGAGGAGAATCTCATCAGTTACGTTGTTTTACTTCTTCTCGGAAGACTACTAGGAGGATGTGGCTGCCTAATAAAGTTTAGTGGAAAATGGTTTTAGGTGACGATTTAGGTCCGGAGGAGGCGATAAACCTAGCCTTAATGTCCTTGGTCGATAGGTATTCCTATCGTTCACTTTGTATTACTCGTTTAGACGTTTGGGTGAAGGCGAAATGGGTGCTTGTTCTTGGCTATACACCGGATGTGTATTTTCTTCCTCGCGGTTGGATGGGTTGTAGATTTAATTCCTCGGATGATGTGGATAATATTCTTAGTGTGACATGGTCCTTTGACACTGGTAGTTTGATTATGAAGAGATGGAGGATCTCTTTTAACCCTGTGCATGATTATTTCCAACGTCGACATTTTTGGGTTTTGCTCCCTGGGCTACCTTTAAATCTGTGGAATAAGAAGGCACTTACGACGATTGGGAATGATTTCGGTAGATTTGTTGCTGTGGATGAAAGCTTACTATGTGTTCCAGACCGTAAGATCTCTAGGGTGTTGGTGGAGGTGGATATACATAATGGGTTATTGGAAACTTTAGAAATACAGTGGAGGGACTGGTATATCGTTCAGAATCTTGACTACTTGGGCATACCCTTTCCCTGTTCACTCTACCGACGGACGAGACACCTGAGGATCTCTTGTCATGGTTTAGCAGGTGAGGAAGAAGAGTCAGAGTCAGAGAATTCCCGCTTGAGGAAATTATAGAGGATTGAAACACCATAATTCTACTCGAATGTTCGGGAAGTTCCTTGTTCTGCCTCCTCGGATTCTTTAATTGGTACTGGCTCGAACACGTTGACTGGTAAGTTAAAAACCCAATATCCTAGTTTGTTTAACTCTCTCACTACCCTGAAAAATCTCACATTGGATAAATCATTTTTTTTCGGGATCTGAACATGTTGTTACTTCAGTAGCCCCCACTCAAAATGTCTTGAGGGTTCTTGGTTCGCCACATGATCATTCTTTCTATGGGAGAGAGTCTACTTCTTTTGAGGTTCCTATCTTGGACTTGGTGGGTACCACATCTCTCCATGACTTGGTAATATTCCTCAACTCTCGGGTGGAACCTAACGTATGTGTACATAGTCCTGCGTCATTTTTGGAGGTGGGGGCCTTTGCTATTGTCCCATATGACCCTCTCGAGGTTTCACGGGTTGGGGAAACATTGGTGGGGGCTGATCCTATTTTTCTCTCTGGATATCGAGAAGAATACCCTGGTGATTTCTCACTAGGGGAGACACTGGAATCTCTTATTCCTCTCATTCGAGAGGTAGATACATCTGTGCCACTTCCGATACATCAAGGTAATGGTATCTTGACTTTATCGGGTTCTACAGATGTGATAAATATTTCATAAATCCGTGGTGGGGGGTCTTATTCAAGTTATTCCTGGTCTAGAGGATTGGGTTTGGAGACCTCTCCGATCAAGAGGAGAAGTGCCCGAAAGCGGGCAAACCTCTTGAAAAACCTTCCTGTCAATGTTTCTTTTATTATTGCAGATTCTGGGCCGCTTAGAGGCATGAATGCCCTTGCCCGTGCCAAGTCATGATGCTCTTAACACTTAACATATGAGGGGTGGGGGGGACCCTTAAATTAGCCTCCATGTGTAGAGTGTTTAGGAAGGTTAATCCAGATGTGATTCTTCTTCAAGAGACTTTGGTTGATGAGGAGAAGGCTTGTCACTTTATGGTTAGTTTTGTTCCTAATTGGTATATTTGTGCAGTCAATTTTGTGGGAAACTCGAATGGGATTTTGGCTGCATGGAATCCAAAAAAATTATCCCTGGCTCCTTACCTATGTGATGGGGGCATTATTCTTAAAGGGTCCTCGCTTTTAAATAAACATGATTTTTGTATCTTAAATGTATATGGGCCGTGTGTGGAGAGGAAGACCTTTTGGGACCGATTGGCTTTGGGGGGTCTTCTTGATACTAAAAACCTGATTCTTTCAGGTGATCTTAACTTTACTATTGGCTCGGATGAATTATGGGGAGAGTCAACACATTTGGATAAATTGGCAGATTATTTCAAAGATCTGATGTTGGATCATCACTTGGTAGACTTGGTTCCGGATGCCTTGACACTGATCTGGAGAAATGGCAGGGGTGGTATGGATATGATTTCAAAGAGGCTAGACCACATACTTGTTTCAGAAGGTATTCTCAGCGATATGGGTAGGTACCGGGCTTGGGTGGATCTTCCTTTTGTATCCGACCATGCGCTGGTGGTTGTGCAATTCGACATTCAACCTTTTCCTTTAGCCTTTCCATTTAAAATCAATCCTACCTGGTTAATTGAGGATGATTTCGAGTCCATTGTAAAGGAATTATGGAACGATCCAATTTTTTCAATGGAATGAGATGTACAGTACAGGTTTGTGTGGAATTTAAAATTTTTAAAGGCTCGGATAAAGTCTTGGGCCAAACAGAAAAGGGCTGAACAAAAAATAAGACTTATTACTCTGGAGGGAGATATCAGGGATGTTATAGCTGCTTTACCAAGATCAAGGGTTAGCGACAAAAGATTAAAGACACTCGAAACTGAACGTAATCAACTATTACTCATTGAAGAAGAACAGTGGAGGCAAAAAAGTCGGGCTATTTGGCTTAAAAGTGGTGACCAGAACACTAAGTATTTCCACAAGTTGGCAAGTGCGAAGAGGAATAAAAAAAACATATGGGAGATCAAGGATGAATTGGGACAGGTACATAGAGGTCAAGATGATCTGATATTTTAAGAATTTATTTACAAAGGATTCCGTTATTTCACCTGAGGTACAATTGGAACTTGCCCGACTTTATCCGTGCTTTGTAACAAATGAGGATTCCGACCAAATTGACAGACCGGTTACCAAACAGGAAATTTGGGAAGTTTTAATTTTTTTTTCAAATGATAAGAGTTCAGGCCCGGACGGCTGGATGGTTGAGTTCTATGTTAAATTTTTTGATGTGGTTGGGGATGAATTATTGGATCTAGTGGAAGATATAAGGATTAAAGGGAGGGTTAGAGGCTCTCTTAACACAAATTTCTTGGCTTTGATCCCAAAGGAGAATAATCTGCAATCATTTGAAAATTTTAGACCAATTTCCCTTTTCAAACTTTGTTATAAAATGATTTCCAAAGTTATAGCAAATAGGATCAAACCTGTGCTTTCGAGGGAATTATCTTGTAACCAACTTGGATTCTTAAAGAGAAGACAAATATTGGATGTTATTGGTACAACACAAAAGTGAATTCATAGTATCAAATCCAGGAAACAAAAATCTTTGATTCTTAAACTAGACCTAAGAAAAGCATATGATTGTGTAAACTGGGATTTTCTACGTCTGATTTTAATACAACTGGTTCAGTATACACTCTCTTCAATGGATTATGAATTGTGTGGTTAGTTCCTCCTTTGCGGTGTTGATAAATGGGGAGGCCACATATTTTTTCTCAAGTGAGCATGGGTTATGTCAAGGATGTCCTCTTTCGACATTTCTTTTAATACTTGTAATAGAATGTATTAGTCTACAATTAAAAAAGGGTTAGGTGGAAGGAAAACTATCAGGAGTTAAAGTTTCTAGGATTATCAAAGTACATCTTATTTTTGTTGACGATGTACTAATTATGTCTAAAACTACTGTGGAGGAATGGTAGGTGATAAAGTCTATTCTGGAATCTTTCTGCTATGCGTCGGGATTACGGATTAGTCCTCAAAAATCAACTTTCCATTATAATGGGATCCATGAGGATTCATTGGCACTTTATAGAAGGCTTTTTTATTATAAATTTGAGGATCTATTTGTGGGATTCCAATATCTGGAATATCATTTAAAACATGGAAAGAGTCATTTCACTGATTGGAGGTGGCTTATAATTAAATTTGAAAAGTAGATTAACCAATGGTGTAATCGTTGGTTGACACTTGGTGGTCACTATATTTTAGTTAAATCAGTCCTTGAAACACAGTCTGTGTACTGGATTTCATTGGCGGCGGTACAAATTTCAGTGCTCTCAAAGATCCACAAGATTATTTTTGATTTCCTTTGGGTGGGAGGGGGAAGAAAAAAGAGAATCCATCTCTGTAGCTAGGAGACATTGGCCAAGCCAAAACATATCGGTGGATGGGGTTTTAGGGACCTTTTTCTATTTAGTCGTGCCTTGGATGCAAATTCATTGTGGTGTGCATTGTTCAAAGAAGGGATCTGGCATAATGTGATAAAAGATAAATATCTCGCGTATTATTCAGTGGAAACTTGGCTTAGATCTGTATCACGCATCCAACCGGGTGCCTCACAAATCTGGAAAAAATTAATGAAGTCTCTTCCTATTATTACCTGATGGATCAGTTGGAAGCCCATGAATGGAACCTCAATATTAATCGGGTTGGATAAAATTTTGGGACCGGACAATTCTTCCCTACTATTGATTGAGCTCTGGGGGGCACCCAAGGCATGCAATATCAATCATTTATACCAAGTTTATGCCCAATCCTCCTGGGTTTTAGATCAAACCAATGTAGATCTTGTGAGGAGTTGGAGCTCACTCGTACACTAGCAGCTGAGTGGATTACTTTCTGTAAGGAACTTATACTCTCGGGAATTCAATTAAAACCCATTGATGATGTGCTTATTTGGTCAGGTGGTGACCATTCTGGGGTCTTGATAGTCAGAAATGTATATAATGATCTAGCTCGAGAATACTGGACAAATCCAATCACTGGCTGGCGAAGGAGCTTTTGGACTTGGGAGTTCGCTCTAAAAATAAAATTGTTTATGTGTCTTGCTTTGGAGAATAAAGTTCTCACCTGGGATAATCTGAGGAGAAGAGGATGGGAAGGCCCGAGTATCTGTTCTTTGTGCCTTAGGGAGGAGGAGTCAATCCTACATATCTTTTTTAGCTGCCCTTTCACCCTCGACATCTGGAATTATTTGGCAAATGAATATCAGTTCACTAAAGTTTGGGGAGGTATTACGTTGTTACATTTTTTTGATACCTGGCAGAAGAAGGAAAAGGCAATCTACAACTTACCTGCAGTGACATGCTGGACTATTTGGCTACTTAGAAATGAGTATATCTTTGAGTCTACCACACATTTTGTACAAGGAGTTTTAGCTCAGATCCGTGGATTGATGGTAGGCACAAGTGCACATACTAAATTTATTCCCTAAAGGATAAGGAAACCGCCTGATATATTTTTTCCAAATATTGGTTGGTTTGACAGTGCGACACAGAATAATGGCTCTATGAGTGGTGCTGGAGGTCTTATTAAGATAGGGGAGAACATTTCCTACATGTGGACATTTAATTGTGGTATGGGATTGAATACCAGGGCCAAGCTCCTTGGTGCCTGGGCCACCTTAATATTAGCCTATAGACTTGATCTTGTTCATCTTCAGGGAAGAAAATGGGGATGTTGACTCACTATAAAAGAAATCTCTATTGGTCCTGGAAGGAAGGATACATTATTCCAAATGGTAGGATGGCCAGGAGGCCCCCCCACTCACACTTCGCCTTGATATCTAAGATGATATTACAGAGGGAGCCACTAGTCATCAACTGAGGTGGAATATAATGATTTCATTTGGTTCTCTTGATGGACTCTTGGCTTATAGTTTGGGACTTTATATGGATTGCCATAGAGAGGCTGCATGAACTATAATTTTGGACTTTTGTTTTTCACTACTCGATGGGGGTGTTACTTTTTAGGGTGAAGGCATATATGATGGCTATGTATTTTAACTCTGGTACTCTGTTTTGAGAACACCATATATATAATATAT
Source organism: Picea engelmannii (assembly GCA_009831015.1). Classification (NCBI taxonomy): domain Eukaryota; kingdom Viridiplantae; phylum Streptophyta; class Pinopsida; order Pinales; family Pinaceae; genus Picea; species Picea engelmannii. Next base: position 451,141 of record ML780654.1, on the reverse strand, counting down.
ATTGAGAATTTTTCTACTGGATTTTTTTTTTATCTCTATATGTGGAGGAATAAAAAAAGGGAAATATAAATCTTCTTTATGTGGAGGATAAATTTTATAAGTATTCCCATAAAAGTGAATAATGTGAAAAGGAAAAAAAGGTAAAAGTAATATTTCTTTACATGGAGGATAGTTTTATAAGTATTCACGTAAAAGTGAATAACCTGAAAAGGAAAAAAGGTAAAAGTAATATTTCTTTACGTGGAGGATAAGTTTTATAAGTGTTCACGTAAAAGTGAATAAGGTGAAAAAGAAGATGGTAAATGTGTGAAAGTAAATAAATTTATCAATATATATCTCCATTGCCCCACCTCCACTACTCCACATCGCCAAAATTGCGCACAAATATACACCTCCAACTACTAGAAGTATGAATGATCTAAAAAAATAGTTGGAACAAATAGAAAAGGAATTCAATACACTCAAAGATACCGTCAACAAAAATCATGATAATCTAAAAGATGAGATGAAAAAAGTAATGACACACTCAAACAAGAGATAACACAAAATATTAAAGGTGAAATTATGACAACATTTAGAATCGAAATGAAAAACAACATAGACACCATGAATCAAGATCTGGATCAAAAGTGTAAAGACATGAAGCAAGACCAGGATAAAAAACATGACGAGCTCATAAAACTATTAAAAAATCAAGGTTCTCAGCATCTCAACAAGCAAGGGAGTACTTCATACTTGTTTATATCTTCACCACCACCACCACTGCCACCTCCCTTTAATCCATCAGGAGGCCCCTAGTATCAACCCTTCATGATATACCCACCCAGGGCCAAGGTAGAACTTTCAAAATACAATGAAAGTGAAAATCAATGTGTGGCATGGTTTAACAAGGCCGAAGAATATTTTGGTATATATAACACTACAAAAGATGAAGAAAAAGTAAAATAATGTTCCATGCATCTAGAAGGTGAAACATACAATTGGTAGATGTGGTGGAAGAAAGAAAATAATTCGTACAACTTGCATTCTTTTAAAAGTGAATTTTTAAGAGATTCTACGGAATCATGGAAAAAAAATTCTTTTTGAAACTCACTAGACTACAACAAAAATGAAGTGCCAATGAATTCACACATCAATGGGAAGTTATCGCCACATGATATTCAGGCTATCTACATATAAATTACTCCAATATTATCTAGGAGGCCTTAAACTACATATCCAAAACAAATTAAAAATTGGTCATGTTCCTTCCATTGAAGTAGCAAGGCATAAGGCTAAAGCTACAGAGAAAAAAGTTTGACAGGTTATCGTTACTTAAATTCAATAAGATGTATTCACAACAAAAAGACACCGATTGTATGTTTTGTGGAGATAAATGGTCACCAGGTCACAAATATAACAATCACAAGTCTAACAAACATGAAGACGAAAGACAATCAAATACATCCATAAGCAAATCCAATGATGACAAGAAGAAAGAAAGAAAAACAAATGTCATAAATGTGGTAAAAATTGGTTTTAAGGCCATATATTTGCATCTAAACAACTATTCATTGCAAAATCATTAACGAAAAAGAGGTAGAGGTTCCTATTGAGGAAGACATGCTATATTCCAACGACAATGAACCACCAGAGGTAGCATTAGCATCAATCAAATGCATTAGGAAAAATTAAATGGAAAATACCAAGGATACAATCCAAGAAGAAGAAATAAAGCCACCTACAAATCATTATATTCCACCTCAGTTGATGACTGGTGGCTCCCTCCGTAATAGTAAATTCACGAAGACAAAATATTTTGTGAAAATAACTTACAAATTCTATACTTCCGCCACAAGCAAGCCTACCATATAATCACAAACAAAGCCATAATGAAGGTGGAATGTTACGAGAATGACAAATTCATTGCTTTGAGGTTTTTTTTTTTTTGAAGAGAAAGGCAATGTTACGAACATAACATAAGCATTAATAAATTACTAAGTAATAAAAACAATAATAAACATAATAAAACAAACAAATAACAAATGAACAATGATAAAGGGAATATAATAAATAATTATAAATAGTCATGACCAAAAGGTCACGACTCTTAGTAAAGGGGCACCTTAGGCTATATTTAAGCCCCCCCCACCCTCAATGTAAACCACCATTTAATAATTAATCAATACATATATACAGTCTGAGTGGGCCTAATGGTTAAGAACATGTGTTTCCTCTTAAGAGGTCACAAGTTCAAATCCAGAGGGGGGTAGGGTATGCATACCTCCTTAGACTTTACCAGTCAAATCGCTGGGTGGAGGGGGGTCCCTTGTCCCACAAACAAGGGGGTCTCATACACCAATTTGGTGTGGCTTGGCCATGACCTTAAAAACATATTATTATTATTATTATTCATTATATTCCATTGAGAAAATATTCTTATACAACATGTTTTATTTTTTACGTATGCTCTTTACTTTGTGCTGTATGTGAGCCTAGCAAATTAGAAACATAGAGAAAACTTGCATTTTTCAAGTCATCTAACGAAGATCTAACCCCATTGTCATTAATATTCAATTTTTTTTTGTTTTTAATTAATTTATTTTTTCTTTCAAAATTTCACTTATTTTTGTGTGAGCATGTGGAAATGAAGGTTTTTGGGGTAATCACACACTTTGAGACAGAGATACAATAATGACAACAACAACAACAACACCCCCATCCTCCTCCTCAACAACAACACCACCACCATCCCCATCCTCCTTTACAATTATAATGCGTTTTTCACTAACTCACTTGGTTGACAATTACTTTATTTAGTACGAGGTCTTGAGTTCAAGCCTATTATTTTAAGTCACATTTAAAAAAAATTCACGCATTTATTATAAAGTGCATTTCACTTAAATTATAAAAGTGAATCCCTATAAAGTAGCTTTAATATTCCCTCTAGTTACTTTTTTGCATACAATTTTAATTTATAAAGTAACTTCATTGTAAAAATGATTATCACTTATTTTATAAAAGTGGGTCACTTTATAAGTAAGTTAGTTGTAAAAGTGAGCTTATAAGCAAACTTAGAGAAAGAAGGGATTTTTTCGCATCCATCACTACGTGGACCAACTTCTATTTTCCACGTGGCTCTTTAGTTATTGTTTATGTCTTTTCTTAAAAATGACATAACTTTCACATCTGACGTTCGTTTTTAGTGCCATTTTTTTTGAAACAACCTATTTTTTTGAGAGCTTTCTATCCATGAAGTTAGTTTCATATTTTGAATCCATATTTTTTTCATATTTTAATATGGCTTCACCACATTATGTTTTTCTTATCACTACTAACTACTTCTCATGGAAATCCCATATGGAGGATGTACTAACAAATAAATGATTGTATTGGATTATCTTGGGAACAAAACAAGACCCCTATGATGATGAAAATAAAGCAACATCTGATAATAAGAGCGATAAGGAACGTGAACTAATAAGAATGTCCATCTCTCCTGACTTACAATTTCACCTTCAATAAATTGATGGCCTCTATAAAGCTTAGGGAAAAATTGAAGCTGTGTTTGGTAAATACAATATGATTCAATCCCACTAGATTGAAAATTAGTTAACGACCTTATGTCAAAATTATTTTTGTGCATTGAAGATTATTTATCTAAGTTCAAAATAGTTAGACTTTTGCTTAAAGATTATAAAATAGATTTGAAGGAATATCATTGCATATATGTTATTCTTGCTAAGGTTCGTAGTACATATTCTGTTTTTGTATCTACCTTTTATGCCACTAGAGAAACTCTAGGGAAATATTAGCAAGCTCCCACTCTTGAGTCTTTTCTGATTCTCTGATTAAGGACAAAGACAAACTTTTTCAACTTGGAGTAATCAACATTGCAAGTACATCTAACAAAACGTTAGTGGCCCAGGAGAAAGATAAATCCAAGCATCCCAAGAAGCAACATCCTCGCCAAAACAACAAGCAAAATAAGGGTCCAAAACCATCTCAACCATCTTCTAATCCTAATGGTGACAAAGGAAAAAAATCCAAAAGTAATAAGACTGACAAACATTTCCACTTTTGTGGGTGAGATGGTTATGTGGAGTCTAATGATTTTAATAGATGGAATATTTAGAAGCAATGATGAAGAAGCACAACATCAATACTGATTTTTCTTTTACCTTTTCCTCTTGTAGACATGCATTTTCTGCTTTTGGTTTATCTTTCAATGCAACTTCTACTTCTTCTGATGTGTGGCTTATTGATTTTGGAACATCTTATCATATGGCTAAGGATAAAGCCATTTTTTCTTGTCTTAATGAATGTAACACCAAAAAAAATATTTGTTGGTGATGATAAATCTCTTAGTGTTGTAGAGTCTGGAACAATTTAGGTATATAATAGTCATATCAATGATGTATTATGTGTTCCAAGTATTTTTTACAACCTTCTATCAGTGTATCATATCACTCATTCATGTGAAGGTAAAATAGTAGAGTTTTAACCTCACCAAATTGTAATCAAGGATTTAAAATATCCTAAGCATGTCCTAGCAATTGGAATTGTTGATGATATTACCAGGTTGTACAAATTTGAGAATTTTGGGTCATCATCTTTTCCATCAGTTTTTGTTTCTCATAGCGATGACTTGAACAAACTTTGGCATGAGTGGTTTGGTCATCTAAACTATCGCTCATTGCAACAACTATGTAATCAACATATGGTGACTGATGTTTCTCTCATTTCTTGCAGATATGGTGTTTGTCCTGATTGTGTTCTTGAAAAACATCATCGGGATAGTTTTGACAAACATTCCTTTTGGCACACCTTGGCCCCTTTGCAACTTGTTCACAACAATTTTCTTTCTTCTCCTTATTTCTTTGGGTGAAATTACTTAACTTTCATTGATGAATTTTCCAGACACACTTGTGAAATCTAACACTATTGAAACACAAATAGTGTTAGATTGACTATTTTTTTTGGTGTTATTTATTAACAAATCTCTATGTTTTTTCAGTTGGTTAAGAGAATATTTGAGTCTTATTAGGTTGGTGGTGAGTAGATTTTCCTAGATGTGCGTGTTTTTGGGAATATTTATTATAAATCTTCAAGTTTTCCAACATATTACTATGTTCTTGGGTTATCTTTAACATTCACCTATGGAATTTTTACCCAAAATCACGTTGGAAGGGAGTTATAGGTTCACATACAAGAACTACAACACATGGAAGCAACAAATGCTGACCATTTTTTAGTATAGGTGCTTGACAAATATTGTCCTTGGTAAACTTAGCTGGCCTATAGTTGCAGGTAAAGACCAGGATACGTTTAATGAGAAAGACAAAGAACCTATGATGTTGATTAAATTATCTATGATATATGAGATGCTTACAAAGGTCTAGATAGGTAAGCCTTCCTTAGCAATCTGGACTCATTTCAAATATTTTCATGAGACATCGGACAAGGGTAGATTCTTCTTCCTGAAGAACATATTGTTTTTGATGATGATGGATGAGCATGCATCCCTCTAGGATAATTTGCTCAAGATAAGAAATATTTGGGAATAACTAATGGCCATTGGTCAAGAGGTAAATGAAGAAGGCATGGTGGTAATCACACTGAAAATTTCTTAAGGTGTAATTTATTGTATCATTTAATATGAATGAAATAATATATGGCATAGAATTAAATGATAAAAGGTACACATTAAGAAATTTGATGCTCTCTTGTTGCGTGATAGATCTGAGATAAAGACAAATGTATGCTAGTTTTATATAATCTAATGAAATTTCATAATAATATTATGATTTGCATAGGATTCCTTTGCATGATGTGGTGAATGAAAACAATCTGGAATGCTATGAACCCTCATTTCTTGAAGTTAATGTCATGTTCTCTCATCCTATCGAGTTAATCCATGATTTATAGCCCTAATTTCTCCAAGACACCTTACTTGACACTCTTAGTACCACCACTCATCAACAACATACCTCTTACCTTGTTGGGCACACATGTGAAACTTCTACTTAGGATAAATGGTTTTCGGAAGTTGTCATACACAAGCATTTTCCTTATTTGTTGATGGAAATGGGGACACTTCTTGGCTTAAACGAGGATGAATTGGGAAAACCAAAATACGTCCGCCTGAATCGCAAGGAAGGTACACTCCTTCAGAGACCATATGTATCTCTGGGTGAAACCCAAGAGAAGTTCCCTGAAAATAGGAATATGTGCTAAGTTGACTCTTTGATGCTGCATACCATTTGAAATCCTAGAAATAATAGGGCCAATATCATACATAATTGCTTTACCACCTACTATTATAGCACATAATGTATTCTATGTGTCTTCAATAAATAAATATGTGCGTGATTATAATCACATTATTGATTGGACTGTAATATAGGTGGAACCGGAAGGAGAATTCTGGCTAGAACCCAAATGCATCCTAGATAGGAAATACACAATGCTATAGAACTAAGCCATCACACAAGTCAAGGTGCAATGGAATCATTTTGGAGCCGATGAAGCTACATGGGAGCTAGAAGATGCCATGAGATTGGAATACACATTTTTGTTTACTATATAATTGTAAAAAACATGGTGTTTTAAACATCGAGGACAATCTTTTATTAAGGGGAGGGGGATGTAACACCCTGTTTTCTCCCAAGACTGTAATTATGCACAAACCTTATATGTTAATAATATGAGGCATGCAATTGTGTTGTGATGAAATTGATGAAGTAATAACATAGGAAATTGATGAAGTAGAGGAATGATGGTATGGTTGATTGAAAGGAGGACAAGATGCATCAATGAAGAAAATAGGAAGCTTGCACACCAAGCTTATATATTCTTACAAACATGATGATTTCACCACCAACACACTAGACTGATGGAAGATACCACGTGAACATTAAAGAGAAGGTCATAAAGGTGGTTGGGTAGTAATGACTACTGCAATTGGCCCATGCATGGAAATAATGGCCAATTGAATCGCTGACAGGAACATACCACAAATTCCCCTTTAGATTGAAAAAGGGTGGGTTACGTCTACATGGATTCAACAGAGAGCCTGAAGGAATGGAGAGAGGTAGGAAAAGGTAGTGTGGGAAGCAAGAGAGAATGAGAAATAGAGAACAAAATATAGATGCATTGATTAAGAAAGAAAATGATAGCTTTGTGGAAGAAAATGGGAATCTTTTCCAAGATGAGAATGATCACCTTGAACAAAGTTGACCTAGATCATGAACTAAAGAAATAGTGGGATGTAGCTTGGTGCTTACTAGATAGAAACCAACACTGGTAAGTGGAGGTTTCTGAGGGACTAATAAGTAGAGAAGGGTCTCCCTTGTGCAGAGGAAATCTAGTTGAGAAACCACCTGATAAACTTGTAGAGACCTTGAGCTTAGTAGGAAGTGGAAACTTCCGTTGTGTCATAGGGAGGAGAGTAACCTTCTCACATCATCGCAAACTTGGATCTCCTTTGAGTCAATTTCCTTGGTTGTATCATGGATTGGCACGAGGGTGGCGTGTTGTATGAAGTGACTCTACAACAAAGCCTAATGTTGGGAGGAGAGGCATCCTCTCTCAATTAGTTGGATTGGATCACTCCTTTATCAGATAAGTGATTCCTCTATATTGAACTGATTGTGAATGATTTGTGTGAATTTTTATGAATAGAACAATTGTGTGTGTATATATATATCTGAATGTTTGAATCCTAGAGATTGCTTGTATACTTAATCTATGACCCGAATGCGATAAGAAAAGCAACATAGTGATGAATACTAATGCATGGTTAAATCATAAAAATTAATGAACATAAACTACTACTTGTTCGCATACCCCATACATTTCTGGTGTGATGAGCCTGCAACCCATGTGAGTTCTAACCCTATGTTTGACAATATGTAGAGACTTCATGATCATCTTGAGTCCTCGATGTGCAGAAGCTGAAGTCTTGCGGGACTCGGAAAATGACTAAGTTGTTTGAACATACAACTATGACTCCATAAACCTTGTGTTGGTCGGCAAGGTACCATAGCCATTGATCTAAATAAATAGTGACCGTTTATCAATGGTTAGTCAGAGTTGTCATGTCAGAGATATCCCTCGAGCATTGTGGGAAGGGATCCAAAATAAACCTATCGGAGTGAGACTTTCGGGAGGAAATTTCAGGTACCGTGAGAATAACCCCGATGAAAAGATATTGAAGTTATACTAGTGCAAGCCATAGATCCATGAATGAAAGGGATGAAATTCCAATTGTTGGTCATTACAAGCCCCACTAGTAAGTCAAAAGAATTAGAGTTGACAGGGAGCGTCTACGTAAAGACGCATGTCAACAGTTGTCTAGGAGAATGGATTTTAGCGCAAGCCTAACTGGCTCAACATTGACTTCTTTCAAAACACGACCTTGGTGGATTCAGAGAAACCCTTTGATGACCTAGAAGTGTGAGTTTGAGGAGGGAATGTTGGAACAAAAGTTTAACCCCATAACTGATATGGCTTGCCGGCTGAACAATTGGTGTGAGTTGAAGCGACAAGTGTCACTTATCCAAAGGTGGGTGAGAAGAGTGGAGTACACCTGGAAGGAGAACCTTAAGTTATGAATCAATATCAACCTCCTATCATGAGATTTTGATTTATGCCCATTACTGTGCATTAAGGAGAAAGGTATATTCATAGATACCCTGGTTTCAGAGTAAGGAAACTTCTTGAATTGTTCTAGCTCCGAACGGATGGCATCGAAGGGGAATATTCTTTGATACCATATCTGTCAGAGGTAAGTCCTAAGAGTACTAGTAAAGTGTCCGAGTGATGGCTCCGATGGTTCTGCATGGAGCAGACTCATTTGATGGAAAAATTTCACAGTCACATGTGAATGCAACATAGCGGTCATGGCAGATGACGAATGTGTTGAAGTGTCACATGGATGCCACGTGTCAATGGTTAAAAATGTCAAATATTAAAGAACCTTAGAAAGGCCACTTAGG
>ML780654.1:420866-432433 GCA_009831015.1 Picea engelmannii | reverse complement strand
AAAAAAAAAAAAAAAAATGAGAACTCAATAGATTTCTCATTAAGTTGGTAACTATGTTCAATATGGCCAAAAATATATAATAAAAATGCTTATCCCCTTAAGACCCCTCTCTTGTTGAATCATAGTCCCTATCTCTTGTCCTTGTCTGTCTTGCAGCCAACAATGAATTTTTATTAATGTATATAGAAGTATTACATTTCCTAGGCACTCCGCCCCCTTTCAGCTTTACTGGCTCCCCAACCTAATGTCACATTTACATAATACATTCTAGTTCATAGGGATTAAAACTAGGGTGTTACAATTGAGGACCCATTTTTAACTCTATCAAATACCCAATGCTTGCCATATTTCCACATATGAGTTTATTTGAACATTCATACAAGGGGATCTTCTATAATTGCAAATCCATATCAATATCTCTCAAGGAAAATTTTAATATCTTAGGGCAACATATGCTTAAACAACAAATCCCAATACGTGTTATATGGTATATCTACTTTAAACTAGTAATAATATATATTTATTATGCAATAAGATATAGGTTTTTAAATGTTAGGGTCCTAATCTCCTTAACCCCTAAAGTAGATAGAATAATATGTTTTTCTATGTAATAAAGGTCATCATTAGTAAATAAGACCTATTTAATAATGTGAACACATCTAATGTAAGAACATTTACTAAAAGGTTTCACCTCTAGAATGTTCTCAAGAAGATATAAATAGTATATAAAAGGGTAGAAATCATGCTAAAGCTTGTCTTGTGAAATTATTTGTACTTGAGCTTTGCTCTGTTAATGGTTTCCCCCTCAAATAGGCAAGTGAATGTTTCTCTCAAGATAATAAAGGTATCATATTTTGGATCTATCATGTCATTGCGCTTACTAATTTGATTCTTTTTTGTAATTCTTGTGATAACAATTGTGCTACTACTCTGCATATTTCCTTCTGGTACCTTACATGTGGTATCAAAGTGTTGGCACAGGGGTAGACCCAAGGTTCAACTCCAAGAGCGCACCAAAAAACCCTAACTACTGGCCCTTTCGAAAACACCTGCGAGGCAGATGCAGTCTCACCCAAAGTAGCTATGGGGGGGTTGCAGGACATAGATGTCTACAACCAAAGGGAATACCAAGTGGATCTAATACAAGAGAAATGCAACATTTATATATCATTTACCAGTTTAGATCTACTCCGCACAACTATCTATCAGATATAACAGAATAATGCAATAACAGTATACCAAATGACAAAGAACAGAGCATCGGTCACACACACAACACACGATATACATGATTCACCCTCTCTCTAGGGCTATGTTCACATAACCGTGCTTTATAATATATTAAGATGAAGCATACAATTCTTGTATGTGCTCTCAACTAGTAGATATTCTTTCTTCTCTTCTCTATCTTTCCCCTTCTTGCACACCCAGCTATAGGACTGATCTTCACACTCAACTGAAGATCTTACAATACAATAAGGCTCTACACTCAACAATTCTCTCTCACACAATTGTAGTTACTCGATCACACAATAGTACCAACTTAGTACCAACAATAATAACAACCAACCATCCCAGGTCTTTTAGACCTCTATTTATACATTACAATAGCTCACTGACAGACTTAGGTTGATGCCTAAGTGTCAAAACCCTAGATACAAAAACCCTAGGTGTCTAAAACCCTAGGTCAACTTGACCTGCATTTTCAGTGCTTCGCCAACCTATCTTTCTTTCCTTTTTGCGCGGTGCTCCAAAGCATCCAATGGTGGATTTTTCTGCTTTCTGAGTTGTCCATGATCCATCTTCCTTGCTGATCTATCATCCTTGATCTCCTCATCCAACGTCTTTCTTTCTCTTACTTCGCTCCATCTTTTCTGCTCTTTTTCTTTTTTCAACCCAGTAATAGTCACTGTGTCTTCCACACAGTTCACATTTTTCCTTTTCTTCCTTGATCTTCGCTTGCTTCCATAACCAAGGGCCAACAGGCCTCCAACACCCACCTGTGACTCATCCCGAGGCACTTTAGATATGATCCCTGTTTTACTTCAACTTCAGACTGCGCGGGGCAGCCTGTGCTTCCAGCTCTAGTCCTCCCTTCCTCCCTTGTGCAGACTGTCTTTTTTGTGTCTGGTACCCAGTTTCAACTGCACCTAGTACCTAGACCTTTTTCCTCATGGTTTTATTGAGAGTTGTGAGGCAGATGGTTGTCATAGTACAACTTCAGCTGGCTCCCGTTCACCAAAACTTCCTTCCATTCTCCATTCAAAGTCTTCAATTGCACAACTCCTCCTTCTGTCACATGAGCAACCTCATATGGCCCAAGACAATGTGTTTTGAACTTCCCCGGATACTTCATGAACTTACTGTCATATACCAGTACTAGATCACCTTGCTTAAATACCTTCTTCTTTATGTGTCTATCGTGGTAGGCCTTCTCTCTTTCCTTCTGAACTTGCTAATGGAATCCTACAATGAATCAATATTCTTCCAGTTCGACCAACTGGGAAAGCCTCTCTCGAACAACGCCAGTGTCATCCATATCTGTAAAGGCAACAATTCTTAAGCTGGGTACCAAATATTCCATTGGGACGATGGCTTCGAGACCATAAACCAGTTTGAATGGAGTCTGCATTGTTGGCTTCTTGCAAGTGGTTCTGTAGGCCCATAGTACTGTTGGTATTCTTAAATCCCAGTCATCCCTATTCACACTGCAAATCTTTGTTAGCATTGTCTCCAAAATCTTGTTGAATTCTTTGACTGTCCCATTCTCTTGTGGATGGTAAAGTGTGCTCTTCTAGTGATGGAATGTAAATTCCTCAGTCAAGGCTTCATTGTTTTATTGATGAAACATGTGCCTTGATTTCTCATAAGGATCTTCGAGCATCCAAACCTGGTTATGATGTCATCAAATATGAAGCATGTAGTTGTACTGGCACTACAGTCCTTAACTGCTCTTGCTTCGGCCCATTTGGTCAAGTACTTTTTCGCAGTGGTTATGTACCTTGCTCCTGTGTGCTTCCCTGGTGGGTTAATAGGTCCCATGAAGTCAATGGCCCATTTCTCAAATGCTTGTAGGGTCATTTGTGGTGCTAACGACATTTCATCTCTTCTGGATGGTTTTCCAACTCTTTGACATACATCGCAGGCTCTGTAATAGTCCTTAGCATCTCTGTGTAGGGTAGGCCACCAAAGGCCATCTCTAAGAATCTTCTGTGCAGTTTCCTTCCCTGCGTAGTGTCCTCCTGCGATGCCTTCATGAGCTTCGGTGAGGATCAATGGTTGCTCTATCTCCATACCGCACCTCCTTAATATCTCATCAGGCCCATCTTGTATGGTTGTCTAGCTATAAGTGAAAAGTCTTCAGCGCACACTACTAGCTATTTCTTCTGGGTGATTGTATATTCACTAGGTGCCATTCCTATTGACAGGAACTGGACTATTTTAGAAAATCGGTCATCAATCTTTCTAATGGCTAGAAATTGTGCATCCGACAGTGTATCCTCCAAACTAGTAGGATCTTCTCCATGTTCCAACCTCGACAAGTGGTTAGGACCTTTTTTCATTCTTCCTGGCTTAACCACAATATCAAAATCATATTCCTAAAATAACAGAAACCATCTGCATATTCTCCCCCTCAACACTGTCTTGTTGACTAGGTATTTCAGCGCGGAGTGATCAATGAACATTTTAAAATGTCCTCCCAACAAGTAGTGGTGAAACTTCTGCAACGCATACACCATGGCTATCTCTTCTCTTTCGGTAGTGGTGTAATTGATCTCTGCTATTGATAGCTTCATACTAGCAAAGGATAACGGGTGGTCGATGTCTCATGTTCCTGGTTGTGATAACACAAATCCTAATGCAATGGAAGATGCATCGAGATGCATGTGAAATTCCTTGCTACAATCTGGGAAAACCAGAATAGGTGCAGTAACCATTTTCTGTTTCAGTGTGTCAAAGCTCTACTGACATTCTTCTATCTAGTGAAATTGACAGTCTTTCTTCAAAATATTCTCCATGGGTGCCGTAATCTTGGCATAGATTTTATTGAACTTCCTGTAATATACAGTGTGTCCCAACGTAGTGCGCAACTGTTTGATTGAAGTAGGAGGGGGTAGATCAACTATGATGGAAATTTTAGATGGATCTACCAACAATCCCTACTTCCATACAATATGGCCTAACAACACTCCAAATGGTGAAAAGAAAATGCACTTCTTCAGGTTTAAGGCAATCTAACACTTCCTTCACTTGTCCAACATTAGCCTTAAACATTCGATATGATTTTTCAATAAACTAAAGATAGTCCAATCATCAAAGTATGCTTCTAGAAACTTGTGTAGAAACTCCTTGAATGCTTTGACCACCACCTTGGAAAAGATGGCTGGGGAATTATTCAATCCAAACTACATTACTATATATTGGTAGGATCCCCATTATGTGGCAAAGGTGGCCTTATGGAGATCTTCCTTGGCAATCCAGATCTGATGGTATCCTGAAAATCCATATGTAAAAGAATATACCTCCTGGCCTCCTACATTATCTAACACTTCATCAGTGAATGGAATAGGGAAGGGGTCATGCAAACAGGCATCATTCAACTTCCTGAGATCTACGTAGATCTTGATCTCTCCTGTCTTCTTGTCTTGTACGACCATAGGGCTAATCCATTCTGATTCTTCGACGGGTTCTATAATCCCTGCTTCCAACATTCTGTCGAGCTGAATCTTCACTTTCTCCTTATATTTAGGGTTCAATCTGTAGGGTCTCTATTTGACTGGTCTTGCATCTGGTTTCAAAGGGATTCACATCTCTCCCATAGGCCCTTTAATGCCTTTGATATCAATGAACTTGATTGGAAACAAGTCCTGATATTCATGTAGCAATTCTGTGATCTTGTCAATAGTGGCAGCATCCCAATAATCTCCAACATTTGTAAGCTTCGATGTTTTCTTTGTTCCAATATTGACTTTATTGATCTTGATCGACTGTCCAATAAATGGTAGCGCAACTCCTGGTCCTTCCACATCTCTCTGGCCTTCTATTTCTGTGATTTTCACCTTCCTAGGATCATCGTCTTCATCAGTATTGATGTTGTAACAACCTTGCAATTTCTGGAGAGGTGCAGTCCATTCATCCTCTTCTTGTTCCAAAGGTAGGATGGGTGCCTCCTTGAACACTTTTTGTATTACAACCCGTAATTCTTGATCTATTGTAGGATATTGGCTTTCAAATAAAAAGGTTGTAACAAAGTTTTGAGTCATACCTTCCTAATCTGCAATGATGAGGCACAACTCTGCTTGAAGGTACCAGTTGATAGGGATTGTGTCCAGCGTGTTGAAGAATTTTTGCACCCACTGCTCTTGAGGAATATTTCTCCATGCTTGCTCGCAAATTCGCACATAGTCCTTTGGACAACTCTGACCCATGTATCTAACTTCGTAGCCTTCTACTTGTGCCGAGAACCGCGCTATCATCAGAGTATGACATTGTACCCATTTTGTAATGTTATTTTTGTGTGTCCCCCACCATCTTGGTAGTGTGTATTTCAGGGCCTCATCCATTGCCAACAATCGCTGTTGCGTTGGTACACTTTCTTCAAAGTCCGACAAGAAGGTTTCTAAAGGATTTAGACCATCAAAGGTGGGTAAGTTACTTACTGTTGTGCTGATCCAACATACTTCTCTGGTTAATCTAGCGCATCTCCTTGTAGATACTTCGTATAGTGTGTTCTACCATTTCTCCAGTGCTTCTTTTGAATCTGATGAACATGCGCTGTCACTTTGCCAACTCAAATTTCCATCAGCTGTAGGATTAATGTAATCATGATGTCTGGTTGTTAATTTGTATATTTTTTCTAGTTCATATGCGCAGTCTTCTTCTTTGGTGGGCTATGTGTATCACTAAAATTCATTGGGATATTAAGGTGCGATGAACCTAATTCCATATCCTTCAAACGTCATTCGTCTTTTCTTTAAATCGACCACAGTGGAATTATTGAAATCCCAATCAATTCCTAACAATGCAGGGTAAGGACAAATATCATCAAGTATCTCAATTACCTCGAAGTTTGCAAATGTCCTCACTTCGACGATGTCCATAGGGACATGTTCCAATCTTCCAAAGGGGCTTACATCTTGCTGATTAGCCATCCTAAGTCTGATAGGGGAATAGATCAAATTAGGTTTTCCCATCAGTGCCCAGGTTTTCTTCATCATGACATTGACCTCTGACCCTAAGTCGAGGACCACATAGTCTATATCATACTCTCCAATTTGAGAATTCATGTGTAGTTCCTTATTTGTCCTTCTCTTCTTGGATAGTTGATGTAATTCTTGATTCAGCAAAGGATCTACCCTTCCTATCTCATATTTTCTGACCAAATTTTGAATTTATTGTATGGATTTCTCATCTTTAATCAACTCTATAAACGTATATAATAAACTGACAAGTTTGTTTGCCTCTTTTCCATCTCTGGGCAAAGAAAAATGATAAAATGACAGAGGTATTCCACATTCTCTTACTTATGGTCGTGTCTTCGATGAAGAACCTTGGTCTCCCCTGAATTCTCTTCTTGCCTCCTCAAACATTTTTTTTTCTTTCTTTGCATCAAAAGTTTGTGTCTTCTCTAAAACTTTCCCGACTCCCGATTCTTATGTAGTCTTTCGTTGGATCATTTTGTCTTCTCCTGTAAAAACACCTCCTCGAGTGATAAAAACCACTCTAGGGTCTGCTCCGCGAGGTTATTATTTTATTAATTCTATTTTTGGGTTCTCCTGAGGTCCCCATCTCTCTTGAAGTTTAGCCAGCAATGCCAGACATTCCTCGATAACATGATCAAAGGAGTTCCAATAGCTGTAAGTGGTACAAGGGTTCTGATAGTCCCTTGCCAAGTGTCCTAGCTGTGCATAGTTATACTATATTATCTATCCTCAACCTCGACCCATATCTCCTCCTCTTCCTCTTCCTTATAATCCACCACGAGGGTTAAAGTTTCCTCTCTCGGGGGAGTTATACTGCGTAGTGTTTCCTTCTTATTGTACTTCACCTTGGATTTTGTATATATCCCTTGACCTTTCATGCATGAGGTCATAAGCCCTACAATCCCTATGATCATGCCCCATGGACTTACAGAATGTGCAATACAAATTTGTGGGTGTCTGAACATATTTTTTCATCTAATAACACTCAGGGCGATGTCTATTTCTACATACCTCGCACCATGGTAGGGTAACTTGCTTCAAGGGGATCAGAGCTCTAGAGGTCAAGTATTCATGGAATAGGGGACAATGCTTCTTTTCATGGCCTTCTAATTTTCATCTGACACACCAAATATCTTCCCTTTTGTATTTTCCCTTGTCTTTCTTCATATCTTCGACCTACAGAGACAAACTAGTTAGCTGACTCAAGATTTGACTCATACCTGAGCTAGATTCTCCCATAGGGGATAATTCTAGCTTCATGGCAATCTCTAGCACCTCAGCCTGCGAAGAAATCTTTTGTTGCATCATAGGAACTCTGATATGTGGTAAAAGAGCAACAATGAACCATTCCTTGTTCTTCTCGTCTGGGATCTAGAAACTCAAGTGGCCCGTGAAGGTTTTAAACCTCTGATCAAACTCCCATACCAGTTCTGCTATTCTATATTTGATTTATTTTATTTATGTAATGCACTTTGACTTCGACTTGGGTTTCTTGAACTCGACAATCAACATGTTCTTGATCTCATTCAGTGGTTTAGGCTAGGAAATTCCCTTAACAAACTTCATGTACCAGATGAGTGCGCGGTATCTTAGGGTAGTACTAAACTGAGCTCGTTTGACAGCTTCATCGATGATGTTCTTAATACTCCATACGAATTCATAGAGAAACCATTAATGAACATGATCTTCAGATCCATCTCCTTTGAAGGTGGGTAACCTCATATAATCTTCTATAGTTATTCCTAGGTTTCCTTACTAAGTAGGTGTTGGGCTACTAGTGACGGTGCTTTGAATACTCGGGTGACTCTGATTACTCTGATTGCTTAACGTTATTGAATCAACAGGAGCAGTAATAGTACTTACTTCAACAATTTGTGCAGTTTCTGAAGCTTCTGGCTCTTCCCAGCGAGGTTCTTTAGTTTTCCCTTCCTCTGGCTCAACAGACTCTGAATGCTCTTCGTCGGTCAGATCTGCCTCTTCTCCACTGTAGAAACCCTCGTCCATGTAGTTCTGCTTAAACATGTTCGCAAGAGGAACTTCTTTGAACACTCTCCCACTATGCCTATGTCCAGCCTCTGTGTTGCTGTCGCTGTCTGAGTTCTTGAACATTATCTCTTCAATCCAGCAGAGTACTGTACCTTCAAGATGTTCTTCTCATGTAATAGCATATTGATATTCAACTTCAGAAAATGTAAAAATTTTCCTCTAGGTCCCTTAAATAAGTATCTCTCTGCTTGGCTATACGATTCTACTATGTCAACAAAAAAATTGGTGATATACCCTCCAATGATACTATCAAACCAGTGATATACTGCTCGTGACATGACGTTATCAACTCTCTTGACCCTCTTGATCAAATCCGACGTCCAAACCATAGGTGGCCTAGCTCTGATCTCAAACTGGGTATCTTCTAGCCTAGCTAACCACTCGTATAGCTCCTTATGAATCCCTCCAAAGAAAATCTCGTGTATATCAGTAAAGATATATCTCTCCAACCAATATTATGTACTAAGATTAGGGTTCTTGTTATGGGCTTCAACGAAGTCCCTTTCTTGATCCTCTATCCACTTCTAAATCTATATCTTTGATGGAAACCACCTTGACATTCCCTCAAGAAGATTTCAGTCCCAACAATTGAACCATTTGTTGGCACAGGGGCAGACCTAGGGTTCAGCTCCAAGAGCGCACCAACAAGCCCTAACTATTGGCCCTTTCAGCAACACCTGTGAGGTAGATGCAGTCTCACATGAAGTAGATATGGGGGGGTTGTAGGACAAAGATGTCTACAACCAAAGGGAGTACCAAGTGGATCTAATACAAGAGAAATGCAACATTTATATATCATTTACCAGTTCATATCTACTCCACACAAATATCTATCAGATCTAACACAGTAATGCAATAAAAATATACCAAATGACAAAGAACAGAGCATCAATCACACACACAACACATGATATACATGGTTCACCCTCTCTCTAGGGCTACGTCCACATAACTGTTCTTTATAATATATTAATATGAAGCATACAATTCTTGTCTGTGCTCTCAGATAAAATATCTTCTTTCTTCTCTTCTCTATCTCTCCCCTTCTTGCGCACCCAGCTGCAAGACTGATCTTTGCACCCAGCTAAAGATATTACAATACTAGAAGGCAATACACTCATCACTTCTCTCTCACACAATCGTACTCACTCGATCACAGAGTAGTAATGAATCCTCAACCAACTTAGTACCAACAATAATAACAACCAACCATCCCAGGTCCTTTAGACCTCTATTTATACATTACAATAGCTCACCGACAGACTTAGGTTGAGACCTAAGTGTCAAAACCCTAGATACAAAAACCCTAGGTGTATAAAACCCTATGTCAACTTGACCCATGTTTTCAGGGCTTCGCCAACCAGTCTTTCTTTCCTTCTTGCACGGTGCTCCAAAGCATCCAATGGTGGCTTTTTCTACTTTCTGAATTGTCCACGGTCCATCTTCCTTGTTGATCTGTCATCCTTGATCTCCTCGTCCAACGTCTTGATTTCTCTTACTTCGCTCCATCTTTTATGCTCTTTTGCTTACTTAGACCTAGTAACAGTCACCGTGTCTTCCACGTAGTTTGAATTTTGCCTTTTCTTCCTTGATCTTTGATTGCTTCCATAAACAAGGGCCAACACAAAGTTATTTCCTATGCAATTATNATATATATATATATATATATATATATATATATATATATATATATATATATATATATATATATATATATTTTAAGTTAGAGACATGTCCTGGCATCTATAAAACAAAATGATCTATCATTAAGCAGGTAAAACTATTGTTGGGGAAGAATACATGCAAGAACTATACATGGTTTCACCTTGTTGTAAACCCCTATAACCTTTGTTGGTACCCCTTTGAGTAATACCACATTATACATCATTTGTACATAGAATTTCACTCCCACATAACCTTGGGTGCTATATTGAGAGTACCATAAGTATCCCGAAGCCATTCGTAGATCATCCAATTGACCTTCTGACTGCTATAGTGGCACCGAGAATAATACTAAGGAAAACTACTCTCACGTACCTGGGTAATCGAGTAGTATGAATAAGGGTACAATTAACCCTCCTTAGTTAGAACCCTAAGATATTGGGTCAAGTACTACTACTAGACCTTGCAAGTATATAATATAGCTATAACATAAGTCACTCTCTTGTCCTTAGGAATCCTGAAAACCCTAACCCTTACTTCCAAAATAGAACATAATAGAAACAATGTTGAAATTTCACACATCCAGTGTGGGCAACCCTTCTTCCTACATCCAAGGTGCGAGATTCCTACACAATCTGTAGTATTAAGAATTTGGGCATTTTGTCACTGCAGTATTATTCAAACTATAGTATAATTCCACAGGAGTAAAAATAAAATTAAAAATGAATTGTAAAGTGGTCCCACCAACACCCTTATTTGGGACCTATCCCACTGGATTCCTCTCTTTGCACTGGTTGTCATTTTACCCCTCTCTCATAATAATTTTTTTGGTGGACCCACCCACCCTCTTTGACACTCTTATTTGGGACCAATCTCACTAGATTCCTCTTTTCGTGATGATCACAGTGATACCACTCTCTCATAATCCCTTCTGTGTAGACCCACTATCCCTATTATATCCAAATTATCTCCCAGATGGTCACCCACAGCTAAGAATTTGACAATTGTAAAATGTGGTGAGTACCTACACAAGAGATATATCTAGCAGAAGAACAAACACAGCTTGAAAAATAGAGAAGACAAGAGAAAAAATGGAGAGAAAAGAATGAGAAAATGTATTAACCATATTCCACACTAAAAGAGTGAATAATTTACAATAGATATAATCTACATGAGTAACTAATGCACTATAGTAGTGATCTAGAGAGATCTACACACTCACTGACAGAAACTGGAGTAAACTACCACCTAGTCCTAGTTAACTGATCCATGCAATCATCAATTAACTGAGTCACACATATGTAAGTGAGAGAAACACATGCAACTACTGGTGATAAAACTGAGGTTGCCATGCATGGGTGAATTCCACTAGTCTAACTGAATTTGAAATGAAGAGGAACATCCTAATTTATAGGGGAATATTCTCTAGAGAGAATATTCTCATCTAAGGAAGCATTCTCAACATTGGACTATCAAACTTAGGAAAATAATTCTAGGTGAGTGTTTAATATTTCCAACACCCCCTCTTAACACTACTAGGGTGTACATGATGAATGGGTCCTGACAAAAAAGGCCATGTTAGGTACCCATTTTAAAATGAATCTAAGAATGAAACACTAAAAATGTGAGGAAAGAGGGGAAGCCTCATGGGACACC
>ML780654.1:357760-408173 GCA_009831015.1 Picea engelmannii | reverse complement strand
GTGATTTTAATGTTCTAGCTGTATCATCTGTCTGATAGGGTGTGGAAGAGGAACCAGATGGAGAGGCTTCAGACCTACTCTTAGGTATATTCCTACCAGCAGCGCTCCTGAGTCGGTCGACGACCAACATATGAGATTCTACCTCCACGACTGCATCTTGCATGAGGGCCAGGGTAGTGGCTCTTCTCTCTCTCAGTAGTAGGCAGAAATTAGGATCAAAAGCGCTGGAGTAAGTGATCTTTGCAGAAGCTTCGGAGGGCTTTATCTCCAGAGGGATTCTGTTATACATTTTGTTGAATCTCTTGAAAAAGTCGGAGACAAACTCTCCTTCCTTTCTCTTTAACGACCCAAACTCTGTCATATAATACATAAAATCCTTTTTATCTCCCCATCGCCTCAGAAAGGCACTATCCAGTGCTTCGATCCCATCAATAGATCCGGGAGGTAGGGCCTTGAACCATTTTCTAGCCTCTCCCTGGAGACTGTGGACAAAAATCCTCATCCATACATCTGCGTGCATGATAACATGGTCATCGATGAAACTGTAAAATGCTTCTAGGTGCTCGTCTGCAGTTACATCCCCCTCACCCGTAAATTTGGGTAGATGCTTTAGGTAACCATCCGCCGAGAGGGCGTTGAGGGGCTGAGGTAACACAAGGGGAGCATACCTAGCGGCTATAATAGCTTCCATCCTGGTCATAGGGGGATTTGCACCAACCATGGGAATATAAGGTGGCAGAGAACTAAGAGGAGAAGGAGTTCGCGAAGGGGCTAGCGGGAGTAAATCTCGGAGTGGGGTGGGAAACAAGAGGTGATCCAAGGAACCGGCTACCGAGCTCCAGTCGGCATGTTCTCCTCCTTATGCAGGAGTGGGGAAATCTTCTAAGGTCGAGGGTATATGCCAAGGTACAACTTCAAAGGAGGGGGGAGTGACAAAGTCCTGTCCCTCTGGTCCCAGACCAGGAGAGGGAAACTCAATAGGAACACTCCCAAAATTTAAGAAATGGGAAACTGCAGAAACATGCCGGTCAAATAACCGAGGAGGAGAAAAAGGAGCTCCAACAGAAAGATATGGTGGGTTACCTGGTTCGGTGATGGACGCTTCTTCTTCAGAGGCCTTTCCCTTTTTGAGCACCGCCTCTGGATCCGTTTCAGGTGTAGCTAGAGGTAGCTGTGGGTGAGACCGCGTATGCCTGCCTCTGAAAGCCACAATTAACAGAGCAGGTTCTCCCTACCAGAGTCGTCACAATGGAGTCTCCAGGTGAAAATTAGCAATCCGAAAGGCTCTGATAATCTGATGCACCCTCGGATTCAGAGGCTCAATGTCGTTTTACCCAGGGAAAATCTTCAACTTCATCCCCGGCAACGACGCCAGAAATGTTAGCATTAGAAGTCACTCCTGGATTGCTTTCAAGAGCAGAGCCCAACGCCCATCAGTTTTATGTCACGATTTGTTTATGAAGGGTGATCAAATGGAGATAACGACTCTAGGAGGTATCACTCTAACTCAGGGACTGAGTTTGGTTCATAAGGACAGAGGAGGTCTGGAATCCTAACTTCATCCAGTGGGTTGATTTAAACATGAACAGGTGGAAGACTTAGGAGAAAGTGGACAAACAACTCTGGGCATTAGGCTTGCAGCAGTTTGCAGAGGAAAAACTCCGAAAACAGGATCCTCCTGGTTCAGGGCTTCAAGAATCTGAAAGAGGACTTGATTGGATCCTCCAATTCCAAGTCATTCAGCACTAAGAGAATTACAGGGACTGATTAGAGGCTCCGTAACTATTACAGTGATCCATTACAACATCATCCTATAATAGTTACAGCTCGACTGGATCCTCCAATTCCGAGCTGCTCTAGTACAGTGTAAACGAAGATATGATAGAAACTGGCATTCATAAGGCAAGAAGTCTCCAAAGCTCGTACATAACCAGAACAACAATGCTTCATTAAAATTTTACAACCCGGGAGCTCTGCTCAACCATCGATGCTTACAAAAGTGGCCAAAATGCCCACATATACTTGGAGCAAAACACTAGAAGCTAAACCGAGGCATTGTATTGAAGACATTACGGCTTCACATTTACTGCGCCTACAACCTCTGGACGTTCGTGAGCTTCATTCAGATGCAATCGTGTTCCAGAGGCCCTGTGACTGAATTGACCAGTTTGCATCCACTTCTTGGCTTTCCATTTATGGAGGAAATGATGTCCAACTACCCTCAGCTGTTGCAATAACTGTTTCATTGGAATCGGGGAAGGCCCTAGCCAATTCTGTGCCTACAGGTCATGGAAACCTTCATATTTTTCCATTTGAATCTTTCCTGGAGAAATCACAGTAGGACTGATGAGTGATGTGGAGTGGTGAGTGGACGGTGATCGAGCAGGAAAACGACAGGACAAATACAAGTGGCAGGATCCATAGGTGTCGAAGTGTATGAGCCAGGTGGAGGATCATAATGGTTAAAAAAAAAAAAAACTGTGGTTAGCATGATATGGAAAGAAGACGTGGTGGCAAAGGACCGATGGTGGATGTATGCGATGAAGCTCCAGACTTTTTGGGAATTAGCCCCCTCTGACTAGACCATGATCCATATGACCTGTCCTTGTGCGACTGTGGTCCAACTTTCCATCGGGATTTCGGCGTTCTTGACGACACGATGTTTGTGTCCGTTGAACTTGCGATTCCCCGAACCCCGATGGTTTATGGCCGCTGACTTTTTGACTGTCATCTCTTTGGTGCGTAGCCTGCCACCTGTCTTCCACTATTGAAAGCTGCCCCCGATATCGGGAAATCGGGCATCGGGATATCGAGATTTTTGCTACCATGTGCGCGGGGCCTCCAGTTTCCCGATCCCCAACTCTGTGGGATCTCTTGCCAAGTGTCACGGTTGAAAAACGACTTTGATTCAGTCGAGAAATCGTGCATCATGATTAAATTAGGTAAGAGTTTTCTGCCTTTAGAAACTCCGATCCTCTGATGGACTGAAATCCCTACTCTCCTTCTGATGTCTGACACGCGTCCTGCCAAAATTAATGGGTAGGATCCCATCGGTTTTTCGAGACTCGAAAGATCTCGGCCGTCTTTCCCTTTAAAATCCCGATACCAATAATGTTACTAACAGGTCAGATGCATGGTATTTTTCAGGAAAATCCAAGGATTCAACATGAAACTAGTGGAACAGTTCGCACTCAGGTTCGACTGGTTCCACGCGGTAATTGCAGGTGTCGGTTTCTAGGTGATAGAGGAAACTCTGTTGACCACAATAGAGATCCCTCCATGCGGTGAAAGGTGGTTTAAAGGAATTCCTTTGGACGCACGGTGCTACGAATATTTCATCAAACTAGACTGTTTAAATGGGAAAGTTGAAGCGGGCGTTCCAAGTAGGTATTTGCAGGAGCCCGTTCAGAAACTCTTGGGAGTAATTAGAATTTTTTTTACCTATGATGGAAGGTATGATAGAATACATTCACATCACAATAGATTGTTGATGCATTTCACAAGGACGAAAAAATTAAATCTGCCTTTCTTCTTACACCAGAGCCTCCGAGAAATGGAAGAAAACACCTGGGCTGAAGCAAACCAGATGAAGAAGAGACTATCTCATGTCTCGATGATTAAATTACTAATAGATGAGGAGTTGAGGAGATTGGTATATAACTAGGATTCATTTATACTTATAGCGGGCATCCCTAGGGATCCAAAAGGAGATTCCCCTCTACCCGCGGAAAGAGTAAGATCAAACTGTGCAGAGGCTAAAATAGGAAGGGTTGCGGATGAATGAAAGAGATTGGAAACCCTATCCCCCCAATAGATGATACCCCAGAGAAGGTGTAGGCCAAGGAATACCAAGGAATCTGGGGAGACCCATGTCCCAAGAGAGCCATGTGCAAAGTCGATCACCGAAGAGTTACTCATGCGCGCCATTCAGTTGGAACCTATCGAAGGTCCAAGCTGAGAAATCTAGGGCATAAGAAGGAAAGATACTGAAGGCATGTGTATTTGTAAACCATCACATCACCTAAAGCAAGTGCAACTCACTATTTTCGATCTATACCAGGAAAACATGGAGCTGAGACAATAGTTAGTAGCAAAGACCCTTGAATCATCAACATCACAAGGCTTAGAGGGAAACATGACTTGGCTCAAGAGACATCTTAGGGAAGCTCAAGGTACAATAATCTAGCTACATGAAGCACATAGGATATAAGAAGAAAGAAACACAAAACACTTCGAGGAATGTAGAACGACCATGGAGAACGTCCACGCAGCTCTAGCCAACAGGAAAAAGAAGCTGAAAGGGAACATGGTTATGCAAAGGGAAGTGATGAATCTGAAAAGGTGCAACTTGTCTCTTAGGAGAGCATTGCGGGTATCAAAACTGCAGACGAGACCAGAAACATGATTAACCAACTCCATTTTTGTCTTCTTAGATGTGGCGTAGATTTTGTCTCCTCGCGTCCTGTTTCCTACCGGGAAGTAGGGACTCAGACAGATACCCGCGTGGAAAACATACGACATGTAGTGATGGAATTCCATCTATTGAAAAGGACAGGTGAAGAGAGGCGTGGTCCCCTAACTGGTGTCATCATTTTGGAAACACTTGCGACAGTCTGTAGTCATCTACCACATGCACGCACCAACAAATGACCGTGCAACAGAAATCAAGGATGTTACAATTGGTGGCAGGACTCTAACAGAGTACTTGATCATCCAAATATCCTGTCAAAGGAAAGCATTGAAACATCACTCTCTAAATATGAGATCGGGTTGAGGCTTGAACCGCCGTGAGAAAGACGAGCGATTATGGTGCTACTGAGTACAATCAGTTATATTTTTAGTAAAGTGCCATGTGAAGAGTCATCTAGCAGAGAGTAGTCGGAACCTAATAGCTAGGGATAGTATTTAGGAAGCAAGGTAGCTCGAGAGACTCACCCTGGACTATATATTCCATCTTTTCAATGTAAGCCAAGTTGGTTGGAAAAATAGTGTAGACAATGACTATTGAATGTAGCTTTTGATCCGATTGAAACTTAATACAAAAATCCTAAAGCTTTGATGAAAATATTCTAACAGTGGCAGTTTGATGTATTGTATTCTCTCTTTGTGTACGTGCTTACATGTGTTCTTTATATTCATATATGTATTTTTTTGTCTAAATCAGAACATGATTTCGAATCTAGATTCACGCCATTTAGACGATGCAGATAGAATTGAATAAATTTTCCCTAGGAGAACGACTAAATATATAGTTTTGAACCCTGAGGGTAACATTGGGCCAAACATATATATCATATGAAACCTTTACCCTGGTGAATCCAATAAAAAATACTAGTAGCACGTAGTAGCGCCATTCAGAAGCCCTGGCCTTGAAGACCATTTACACCAGAGCCAATCATGACCCGAACCCTGTAGAGCCCGTGTATGATCTTGAGATAATTCTACGTAGAGTAAGGGAATAGGCGCAAGACCCTTTCTACTACCTAGACAAAAATCTGTCCTTGCCCAAGGACGACGCACAAAGCATTGACGACCTCGACTTTGACACCCTGTTCGAACAAACTTTTTTCAGGTCTAAATAAAAAACTAGCTTGGACCATATAATATTCGATGAGGAGAGGTTTCGATCCTTGATACCAAAAAAAATCCCGCAAATCCCAAATCCCCCTAGAACAATGACTGCCAGATTTCCCCCCCTTGTTCTTCCATCCCAACTCAATGATTTTCCCCATAACTACAGCTAGAGGATCAAGCTTTATGATGTTGAAGGAAATTTTCTTCCAAAAAGCACATGGATTGGTTCAATGATTTCATTGATTTAGAAGAAGTGGACCATGCAAACGTGAAGATGATTTTGTTCATGCAGAGTCTTTCGCGGGAGGTTAGAAATTGGTTCAAGGCCCTCCCAGCAACAATAATTCTAGACTTCACCGTGTTTGAAACGTCATTCATTGCTAGATGGGGAGACAAAAATAATCCTTTGTAGCTACTAACACAGTACAACAGTATGAAGAGAACGTCGTAGGAGATGGTGCAAGAGTTCTCAGCCCGTTTCATGAGGGTTTACAACTCAATTCCCACAGAAGTCCAACTGCCTCCTCGGACTGCACAAATTCGATACACCGACTCCTTTGATGGTGATTTCGCCTTACTGTTGAGGGAGAGAAGATATTAAAACTTAGATGCCATGATGAGTGACACGATTGAATTCAAGTTAAACCTGATGGCGCCAAGAAATATCAAACAAAGCCTCAACATAAGCGGGAAGAAACCCCAAGGGGATGCACAACCATCGACTTCTTGACCCTTGGAGGACAAGTTCAACTTGATGATGAATACAATGGAGAAACTAATGGAAATAATGTCTGTGGGAAACAAACCCAACGCCCAAGAACAACATGACCCCCAACCCAGAAATCAGAACCTTAGAAGAGGTTTGGTCTCGCAGATGAGGCAGAGGGAACAAAGAGACCAAGGCAACGAAAAAATAAGATCCCCATTCCAAAACAATTATGCAGACGAAGATTTTGATCAGATGTTCCAAGATCAAATGAATTATTGCGACGACAAGGACACACACTTGTTATTGACGAAGCGAGAACACGATCAATACATGAGTGAAAATGACGATATTACGCTGGAGATGGATGGCAGGTTGTCTTGGGAAACAAAGGAATTAAGGAAGGGTTATCACAATGCCATCATGCAGTTCCAAAATAAATACAACCTCAGGAATGAAAAGGTGTCTGCAAAAGCTCAACAGAAAAATCCCATAAGGAAACCTCCAGTGGACACCCCTTCCACAATCCGACTTAAGTAAGAAAACTCGACCAAGGATGTGACTGAAAAGGAAAATTCAAAGGAGGAGGCTCCAAGGAAAGTGCCAAAAACAAGCCAAGATACATGCATCAAGGAGGTAGAAAAAGTATCTCCCCCTTTTAACTTTGAGAATGAAATGGCCAAGATTAAAATCTATGTCCCTGTCAACGAACTCATCAAGAAAGGAGAATATCGGGATCAGATTGTTAAAATGCTAAATATGGGAGAGACTCCCAACACTTTGAACGTCCAGGATGATCACATTGCCATTTTGTTTGGTCTGCGTGTGGAGGAGACGAGCGATACTGAGGACGTTCCCCCATTCTATGTAAGTCTCAAGTTCCATGACATGAACCTGCATAACGCCATGCTGGATTCGGGCATGTCGCACAATCTCATGCCCAAGGTAGTCATGGACGATTTAGGTTTGGACATCACCAAGCCCTATAAGGATCTTTTTTCTTCTGATTCAAGGAAAGTGAAATGTTTGGGTTTGAT
The DNA here is from genome assembly GCA_009831015.1 of Picea engelmannii. Taxonomy (NCBI): domain Eukaryota; kingdom Viridiplantae; phylum Streptophyta; class Pinopsida; order Pinales; family Pinaceae; genus Picea; species Picea engelmannii. Next base: position 400,856 of record ML780654.1, on the reverse strand, counting down.
CAAATATTTGGTTGTGTCCCTGGCCCAAATCACTTCTAAGAATATGGTTATGGACATGGTTGTGGCCGATATACCCCCTGAATTTGGCATGCTATTATCCAGGTCATGGGCTGCGAAATTGAAGGGAACTCTGCAGATGGATATGCCATAGGCCATCATTCCTGTCTTCGTCCAAGAGAGATGGTTATACAGGGGATTACTACTGAAATACATGGTGATCAGTAAGACGCAGCCAAATAACCACCCTATCTACTCTGTCGACACTGAGATAGGCTCATCCAAATTTTACAATGACCTGATCTTTGAAGAGGAAGAACTGACAACTGTCATGGTCATCAATGATAAAGCCATGTGACGATCAACAAAGTGCAAAGACTTGAGGAACCATGCAGAGAATTAGATGTAGAACATTATTTTCAACGGAGCCATCAACAAGCAAGGGGAAGGGGCCGACGTGTGGACAAGTCCTCCCAAGGTGGGAACAAAACTCTGCTCATACAAACTCGCCTTCGACTATACAAATAACATGGCTGATAATGAGGCCCTGATTTTGGGCTTGAGAGTTTTGAAAGAGTTGGGCACAAAGAGGATAGAGGTGCATGGAGACTTTGAGCTCGTTATAAACCAAGTGAAAGGCATATACCAATCCAAGCACCCTAGACTAAAAGCGTACAAAAACCTAGGTGCTGGACCTCCTTGAATAATTCTTGGAGTATAATTTATCAACGATCCCGAGGGGGAAGAATCAAATTGCGGATGCCTTGGCCACCTCAGCCTCAGTTTTTAAAATTCCCATTTTCCCCCCAAAAAAGTATGAGATCAAAGTCAAACAAAGGCTGGCGGTTCCCGATAATATCAAGTATTGGCAGGTGTTTGAGGATGACAAACAGGTGGAGATATTTCTCCAAATGACCGGCGAGTTCTCTAATGTAAACATTGATGATGAGTGCTGCTGCGACAAAGATTAAAGTACATCTGCACGTAGTAACGACGATCCTCTCCAGAACTATATAGTTGAGAGGTACATAGTACAAATAAAGAATAATATCGTCCCAAAAGGATTAGTTTCGTTGGAAAATATGTTTGATGAAAATGATCTGGCTAGAAATCCCAAGATCCCAAGATCCCAAGATCACTGCAAACAATGAGGATGTCGAGGATTTCAACATTGGGACCCAAGAGAATCTTAAGATAATCAAATTATCAAAGACACTCAGTTCAAAGGTCAAACATGACTACATCAAACTCATGAAATATTTTCCCGACATTTCCGCCTAGAGCTATGATGATTTGAAAGTCTACGACAATAAAGTGATTCAACACGTCATTCCTCTCAAAGAAGACAAAAAGCCTTTCAATCAAAATCTAAGAAGGATAAATCCCCTACTACTGCCGCTAATCGAAAAAGAGGCAAAGAAACTTTTCGAAGCCAAAATTATTGTTTCTTTAAGGTTTTCAAAATGGGTTTCCAACCTGGTGCCTGTAAGGAAAAAGAGCGGCGAAATAAGGTTGTGCGTGGATTTTTGGAATTTGAAAAAAGTGTCCCTCAAGGACAACTACCCACTCCCTAAGATGGACTATATTATACAGAAGGTAGTTGGGTCCCAGAAGATGTCTATGCTAGATGGATTTTCAGGTTACAATCAGATCATGGTACACCCAGATGACCGGGAAAATACAACTTTCATGACACCATGGGGGATGTTCATGTATGCCAAGATGCCTTTAATCTTGATGAATGCTGGATATACCTTCCAGAGGGTGATGGGTATAGAATTTTCTGAGGAAAAGGATAGATTTATCATGATCTCTCTGAATCACATCACGGTGTACTCTGACTCTGATGAACAACACCTTGAGCATATGAAGAAGTTCTTCCAAAAATGCAGGAAGTTCGACATATATTTGAATCCAAAGAAATCAAATTTTGGAATGCAAGAAGGGAAACTGTTGGGGAACATCATCTCGAAGGAAGGTATAAAGATATATCCTATCAGGGTAGAAGGAATCCTGAAAATCAGCACTCTGCGCAGCAAGAAGGAGGTGCAGTCCTTCCCGGGAAAGGTGAATTTCTTGAGAAGATTCATCCTGAACTTGGAGGAAATTATAAAACATATCACTAGCATGCTCAGAAAGGGGAACAAGATCAAATGGAGCCCTGAAGCCAGAAAAAAAATTGAAGATATCAAGGTAGCGCTGACCAAATCTCCCGTATTGGCCAACCCAGACTTCATGAAGGACTTCATCTTGTTCTCGTTCGCCTTAGAGCGTACCATTGTTGGCGTATTGTTACATAAATACAATCAAAAATTTGAGAAGACTATAGCCTACTTTAGAAGGACATTGAGGGATTCACCACTGAGGTATGACATTATGGAGAAACAAGCATACACCTTAGTGAAATCCCTAAAGGAGTTTAGAACCTACATACTACATTCCCACGTTATCTCTTACGTGCTCAACAACTCAGTCAAAGACATCTTGACTCATCCTAACCCTGAGGGAATAAGAGGTAAGTGGATCATGGACATGCTGGAATACGACCTTGAAATCAATCCCACAAGTCTGATAAAGGGTCGGGGCCTCACAAAACTGATGGTGCAGTTGAACTGTGTCGTTCTAGGAATCAACTTCATTGTTGATCTGTCAGAGAATCCCTAGGAACAAACAACTGCGTAGGTGTCTCATAAGTTCATCGATTCACCTTGGTATACATACATCATTTAGGTGTTGAGGAATCTGCAATCTCCTTCGGGGTAAAGTAAGACCAAGGCTAGATTCTTAAATCTCAAAGCTACTAAGTTCTACATCTTGTAGAACTCCCTGTATTGGAAAGATCTGGGAGGGATATTGTTGAGTTTCTTACTAGAAGACGACGCGGAACAAGTCATCAAAGAATTCCACAAAGGCGACTACGGAGGACATCACTACTGCGAAACCACCACTTATAAAATTCTAAGAGCAGGTTACTATTGACCCAACATCTTCGTAGATGTGTACAAGGAAGTTTCCAGTTGCCATGAGTGTCATATTTTCGATGGAAAGAGAAAGTTGCAACCCCCTGCCGCTGAAATTGATCTTGGTCAAAGCATCGTTCATGAAATGGGGCCTGGATTTCATAGGAGAGATTCATCTTCCATCTTTGGTGCAACGTAGATGGATACTTACGACCACAGATTACTTCACAAAATGGATCAAAGTAATTCCAACGAAGCAGGATACCGATGCGGTCATCATTCAGTTTCTGGAGACCAATATCATGTCTAGGTTCAGGTGCCCTATCAATATCATCACGGATAACACAGTCGCATTTAAGTCCAATAAAATGGAGAAGTTTTGAAAGGATTACAATATAACCCTAGGAAATTCTACAACGTATTACCCACAGGGTAATGGGTTAGAAGAATCGTTGAATACGAGTTTAACCATGATCATTAAAAGACTCCTGCAGGACAACAAGAAGTCCTGGCATAAGAAACTAATTTATGCGTTGTGGGCAGACAGAGTCAGTACCAAAAATTCCATCTCCACGTCGCCATTCCAAATTGTATATGGAACAAACACGATTTTCCCTACCTCGCTGGGATTTCCCGCCAGGAAACTATTGCAAGATAAAGAGGCCAATCCAGAAGACACATAGAGAAGGATAAATCAGTTGATTCATGCGCAAAAAATGAGGGAGGATGTCTACAAAAAATCACAACTTCACCAAGACATGATGAATACAACTTTCGACAAGCACTCTAAACAGGGGGAATTTCAGGTAGAGGACCCGGTGCTAAAGTGGGATGCAAGGAATGAAGATAAGGGAAAGCACGGAAAATTCAATCATCTCTAGATGAATCCTCTCAGAATCTACGTGTATCACATGAAAAACACATATCTACTAGAAGATCTTAATGGAGAGTCCACTGGTTGGGGGCTTTTGGTACAGACCCCCAACCCGCAGGTCGAGATCTGCTCACAGGATCGTTCAAATCTCTTTAAGACGAAGTGGCTCTTTTAGATCCCTATCAGAACCTTCAATGAATCAATCCACATGTACTTATGAGTGTTCCCACATAATCAAATACCAAGCGTCACCCAAGTCTCCTTGACCACAACAAAGTCACGCCCTTCCTAATTCGGGCTTTTGGGTTTCACAATATTGCGTTTTCCGTTGTCGAGTTTCCAGCTCCTGAACCCGCCAAAACTTGAAATGCTGATTCTCCAAAATGTAGTCAGCAAAGGATGGCTTCTCATAGAACTCTCCATCTATTCAGAGTTTCAGACTTTGTGACTTCATGAATCTTGATGCAAGGCTTTTGGCTCTCCAACCTACGAAACCCTGAAACAGTAAACAAATCTTGACTCCACCTGGCGACAAGTGCGCCACCTGTCTTCTCCGTTGTCCTCTGTCTATGACACAGATCCTTGCCACCTGTCACTCTTCCCGGTTTTCAAGAATTTCGCTCCCAAAGCACTGCCTTCTCCATTTCCCGAAACCCGAAGTGCCGAAATCTTGAAACTCCCCTCCAATTCCTGTTGCAACTCGCGACTTCGAGACTTTCATTCCACTGCACTCTGGTCCTTGTCGTCAGGATCCCCGAAATGCCGAAATGATCTGATGACCTTTTTAAAGCAATATCGACGGTCCACATTGATTCTTACCTCCTGAAGGGTGGATTCATCCAATGCTTATCCATCTTGCAGCTTCACTGGAATCCCACAGTCCTCACGACTTCGCGAATTCTCCATAGAGAATTTCTACCGCCCGTTGCTCCTGGACAACTTCTATGAAATAAACCAAGGTTCTTCCATTGGAACTTAACTTTTGCTGGATGACTTCGACCCTTGTCTTCCTTTGAACACTTCAATGACATTAACCCTCCTGAGTTTTCCCTGGCCACTTTGAACCTTGAAATAACTCTTGCACGCACTCCTTGCGACAACCTACCAAATACTTCTGGGTATTTTACCTTTCGACTCTGTGCACTCCCTCCAACAACAGTGCTTCAACTCTCCCCTTAGTTGACAAGTTCTGAGCTTTCCACCAGCCTGCGCACACCTTGCACGACTTATGTGCTTTACTTGCACTACTGCTAGAATGAGAACAATGGTATCCCTCCTGAGATTTCAGAGATAAACTCTAAAAATTTATCAATGCACTCCTTGTAGACGTTTCACTGCACTCCTTGTAGGAACTCTCACTCAGGAAAATAAACAATTGAAACTCATTCTCCTTCTCTCTCAGACTTCAAACATTTAACATGAAATCATACATTCACACAGTATTAAAGAAAATGCATAACATAGAGAATAAAACAACTATCAACATACCATTCAACATGTAAACACATAAAACATCATAACACCATGAGTCTGATTCAAAACTTCTTATATTAATCCAAGCTCCTATACATGGGCTTTTCTACAACTTTCTCTCTACATCTCTCTTCTTTTGTGCTATGCTAATAATACAATACTACAATGATACAATGGTGAGGGTGTCTATATCTGTTTTCCCTCCTACTCTCTAAACTGTTTAATCTATTAATTCAAACCTACCTACTTTCATTAACTGGGCTTAAATTCCTTTTACATTGACAGATGAGAGCAAATCGCTCATGATCTGTTTTCAATAGCCAGACATAAATGAAAATACACTTCTAGCTATTACATTTATATCCACTCCCTTAAACTTTCAAAACATTTCAAAACATGAAAAATGCATGTTGCGCTTTCCAGCTGTCTTTCGCCTCCACGCTCGCTTGATTGTTTATGATGCTCCTGCATCATACTCCCTCGCTTGAAAATTTTCATGAAATCATGTTCATGATCTCTTGCACGGTCTGTCCATGCTTCTGTATTTCCGCTTCATCTTCCCAGCTAGCATCTTCAACTGAATGTCCCTTCCATTTGACTAAGTATTCAAAATACTCTTTTCTCCTGGTCTTCCTGCTGACTCTCTTGTCAATCATACTTTCCATCTGTGGCTTTTCAGCTACAGGAATTTGTTTAGTCCATTGAAACTCTGTTTTTTCATCGTCTGTTCCTATTTCTTCAACTCTGTAAGGGTACAAATCTGCGACATTGAATATCGGTGAAATTCTGACCCCATCGGGTAATTCAATCTCATATGCATTTTCCCCAAGTTTCTTCATGACTCTGCATGGTCCAATCCTTTTCATCTTTAACTTATTATATGTTCCTCTTGGGAACCTCTCCTTTCTCAGATGTGCAAGAACCAGATCAACAACTTCAAATTGATGTTCTTTCCTGTGTTGATCTGCTCTGTGCTTGTACTCCTGATTTGAACTCTGCAATCACTCCTTAATTTGACTATGAAGCTCCTTCATCGCTTCTGCAAATTCCTCTGTACTAGCACTCCTGAATTCATTTTGTTCCAAATCTCTCAATTTAGAAACTCCCCTTGGATGCATTCCATATACAATTTGGAATGGACTCTGCCCTATGCTTCTATTGATTGAATCATTATAAGAAAATTCCGCCTGTGGCAGAATGTGATCCCACTGACTACGGTGTTCAATCACTAGGCTTCTTAGTAAATCTCCCAAGCTTCTGTTTACAACTTATGTCTGCCCATCCATCTGAGGATGATAAGATGAGCTAAAAGAAAAAATTTTCCCCATCTTCTTCCATAAAGTCCTCCAAAAATGTCCCACAAACTTGGTATCTCGATCTGAAACTATACTCCTTGGCAAGCTGTGAAGTCTGACGACTTCTTTGAAAAACAGGTTTGCAATATGAGTTGCGTCGCTGGTTTTTTGGCATGGTATGAAATGTGCCATCTTGGAAAATATGTCGACTACCAAAAAGATTGAATCACATCCTCTTTGCGTTCTTGGCAGCCCTAATACAAAATCCATGCTCATTGCATCCCACGACCTTTCTGGTATGGGTAATGGCTGGTATAACCCTGTGTTCTACTTTCTTCCTTTAGTGTGTTGAGAAATTCTGCATCTATCCACAAATTTCTTAACATCTGTCCTCATTTCTGGCCAAAAATATGAGCCATTCAACTTTGAGAATGTCTTATCTTGACCGAAGTGTCCGACCAATCCTCCACTGTGTTTTTCCTTCAACAAATTCTCCCTCATGGAGAATTTTGGAATACATAGCTGATTGCCCTTGAATAATAATCCATCCTGGATCATATATTCAGTCCATTGGCTTCTGTCCCTGAGAATTGGATTCTCAGATGCCTCATATGCTTCCTTAAAATCTGGATCATCCCTGTACATCTCTTTGAGGTTATCAAAACCCAAAGTTTTGACTCTGAATTCCTGCATAAGCAAACATTTCCTGCTTAAAGCATCAACAACTTTGTTAGCAATTCTAGAAATATGCTTAATCAAAAAAGTAAAATTCGGCATGTATTCAACCCATTTTGCATGCTTTTGGTTCAACTTTTCCTGTTGAGTCACAAATTGCAAAGCATGATTGTCACTGTACAAAAAAAACTCTTTAGGAACCAAATAATGTCTCCATTTATTTAGTGCTTGTATGAAAACATAAAATTCTTTGTCATATGTGGAGTACTTAATATTCACTTCATTCAACTTCTTGCTGAAGTATGCAACCGTCCTATCATCTTGGCTCAAGACCACTCCAATTGTGAATCCACTCACGTCACACTTGACCTGGAATGTCTTGCTGAAATTTGGCAAAACCAGAATTGGTTTCTCAGTGATCTTCTTCTTCAACAGATTGAAATTTTTCTCTACTTCTTCTATCCAATGAAAAGATTTATGTCTTTTCTTTACCGTATCCATCATTGGTGCACTAATCTCACTAAAATTTTAGATGAATTTCCTGTAGAAACTTGCCAAACCATGGAAGCTTCGAACTTCAAACACATTTTTTGGTGATGGCCAATTCTTAATCGCTTCTACCTTTTCCGGATCCATCTTCAACTCATTTGCAGAGATAACAAAACCCAAGTAAATGACTTCCGTCCTCATAAATGATGATTTCTTCATATTTATCAACAATTTCTCTTGTTGTAACCTCCTCATAACTGTAGCTAAATGCTTTAAGTGTTCTGCTTTTGTCTTGCTAAAAATCAATATATCGTCAAGATATACGATGACGAATTTTCCGATGAACTCCTTCAGGACTTCATTCATGAGTCTCATGAAAGTACTAGGTGCATTTGTTAAGCCAAATGTCATAACAAACCATTCATATAGCCCTTCATTCGTCTTGAATGTTGTCTTCCATTCATCGCTTTCTCTCATACGAATTTGATGATATCTGCTTTTCAAATCAATTTTTGAAAAAAACCTTTCTCCACTCAAGCAATCCATCAAATAATCCATCCTTGGCAATGGAAATCTATATCTGATGGTAATCTTATTGATCTCTCTTGAGTCTGTACACATCCTCCAACCTCCATCTTTCTTTGGGTTGAACATTGTTGGAACAACACATGGACTCAACTCTCTCTAACCAATCCTTTTTCCATTAAATCCTGGACCCGTCTCTTGAATTCTTCATTCTCTAGTGGCATCAATCTATATGCTTCTTTGTTTGGTAAACTAGCTCCAGGTATAAGATCGATGTGATGGCTTATAATCCTAATCAGTGGCAATGAATGAGGTAGTTCATCCACTACTATATCAACGAACTCTTCCAACAACTCATGGATTTGCTCTGGTAAATCATCCACTCTTGTACTGGTCAACACAATTTTAGGCTTCCTAACCACAATAAATTGTGTGTCTTCTTTCTTCTTAACCTCATTAAGAAGTTCCTTCCCACTCATGAGAAGTACAATGTTTCTCACCTCTGTTTTCACTTCTTTATATTTAATTGGCAACAACATGTGAGTTCTCCCATTTTTCTCCAGGGTGTATGTGTTCTTTCTCCCATCATGAACCAAATTTCTGTCATATTGACATGGTCTACCCAACAATAGATGACAAATATCCATGGGAATGACATCACATAATATTTCATCCTTATATCCTCCTATTTTAAATTCAACTAAACATTGTTTAGTGACATTTACCTGATGTCCTTTTTGTAGCCATGAAACTCTGTATGGGCTTGGATGTACGATAGTCTCTAGCTCTAGCTTTTCTACCATGTCTGTAGAAACGAGATTGTCTGTGCTACCACTGTCCACGATGACCTTGCATAACCTATCTTTGGTTTTGAAAGAAGTTCAAAATAGTCTGTTTCTTTGGGCTGGGTTCTCTACCTCCTTCTCTGGCGTTAAGAGAACTTTCCTCATCATTAAGGATCTTCTGCCCTCATCATCTTCTGCCTCAACATTTCATCCTTGTGCTTCGGCAATGTGAGTTTCACCACCTTATTTCTTCCTATCTAGACACTCATAAGATTTATGTTTGTTTTTTCCACAGACAAAACATTTCACTTCACCTCCTCGGCCTCTTACTCTTCCTCTAGCTCGAGGAAAAGTATTTCCATCAGCATACTACCCTCTCTATGATCTTCTGCCTCTCTCATGTTGAGTTTGAGGTTTCTTCCCCTCTTCTTGATGTCTCTAAGTTCTGTCTTAGGCAATTGTCTTGCCTCTGGCTTGACTTCTGCCTTAGCCTCTTTGACCTTGCTTTCGGATCAACTTTTCTTCATCTTTCAGAGCCATCTGATAAGCATCTTCTACATTCTGAATGATCATCATGCTCATCTCATATTAGATGTCATATCTTAGACCATTCATGTATCTGGAAAACTTTTCATCATCGCTTTCTCGATGACCTACTCTGATGTTTATTCTTGTAGAATTCCTCAGTGTATTCCTTCACTAACATCAGCTTCTGTCTCAAATTCTACATCCTCTGAAACAAAGTAATTTGATAATCCTTCGGTATGAATTTGGCTTTCATCTTTGCAACCATTCTATCCCAACTCTTGATTTTTTGCTTTCCTTTGCAGTGTCTGTCAGCCTGCAGTTCATCCCACCATAGTGTTGCATGCCCTTTAAGTCTCATGATAGAATGTTTGACCTTCCTATCTTCCTCGACATCCTCATAGTCGAAGTATTTATCTAGATCTCTAATCCAGTCTAGAAGCTCTTCAACATCCAGGTTTCCCTCATACATGGGAATCTCCATCTTTGCTTTGACACCTATCCTTGCAACAACCCTGAATAGGCATTCGTCTACAAAATATTCGATTGCGATTTCTTCTCCTTCATGTCCAGCTTCATTTTCACTGTTATCCTCACCGATATCCCCAGTGTTGACTGTGCGCCTCTATGCTGTCTCCATGGCATCAAGCCTGCCAGGTAGTTCGTGCATTTCCCTTTCCACTGCTAGATAAGGCATTGGTTTGTCTCTTCTTCTTGGTGGCATGGCCGAGAATGTTCCTCTTTTCTCTGCTATAAAAAAAAAATAACTTTTTCTGGGCTCTGATACCAAATGGTGGAGACCCCCAACTCGCAGGTCGAGATCCACTCACAGGATCGTTCAAATATCCTTGAACTGAAGTGTCTCTTTCGGATCCCTATCGAAAACTTCAACGAATGAATCCACAGGTCATTATGAGTGTGCCCAAGTAATCAAACACCAGGCATCACCCAAGTCTCCTTGACCACAACAAATTCACGCCCTTCCTAATTTAGGCTTTCGGGTTTCGCAATATCACGTTTTTCGTTGTAGAGTTTCCAGCTCCTGAACCCGCTGAAACCCGAAATGTTGATTCTCTGAAATGTAGTTAGCAAAGGTTGGATTCTCAAAGAAATCTCCACCTATTCGGATTTTCATACTTTGCGACTTCACAAATCCTGATGCAAGGCTTCCGACTCTCCAACCTACGAAACCCTGAAATAGTCAACGAAGCTTGACTCCACCTGGTGACAAGTGCGCCACCTGTCTTCTCGACTGTCCTCTGTCTCTGACACAGATCCTTGCCACCTGTCACTCTTCCCATTTTTCGGGACTTTCTCTCCCAAAGCTATACCTTCTCCATTTCCTGACACCCGAAGTGCCGAAATCTCGAAATTCCCCTCCAATTCCTGTCGCAACTTGCGACTTCGGGACTTTCGTTCCACTGCGCTCCAGTCTTTGTCATCAGGATCCCGAAATGACGAAATGATTTGATGACCTGTGTAAAGCATGATCCATGGTCCATGTTGATTCTTACCTCCTGAAGGGTGGATTCATCCAATGCTTATCCATCTTGTAGCTTCACTGGAATCCCACGGTCCTCACAACTTCACGAATTCTCCACAGAGAATTTCGACCGCTTGTTGCTCTTGGACAACTTCTGTGAAATAAACCAAATTTCTTCCACTGGAACTTAAATTTTGCTGGATGACTTTGACCCTCGTATTCCTTTGAACACTTCAATGACATTAACCCTCCTGAGTTTTCCCTGGCCACTTCGAACCTTGAAACAACTCTTGCACGCACTCCTTGCGGAAACCTACCAAATACTTCTGGGTATTTGACCTTTCGTCTCTGTGCACTCCCTCCAACAACAGTCCTTCAACTCTCGCCTTAGTTGACAAGTTCTGAGATTTCAACTAGCCTGTACACACCTTGCATGACTTATGTGCTTCACTTGCACTACTGTTGGAATGAGAACAACAATATCCCTCTTGAGATTTCAGAGATAAACTTTGAACCTTTGTCAACGCACTCCTTGCAGACGTTTCACTGCACTCCTTGCAGGAACTCTCACTCAGGAAGAGAAACAATTGAAACTCATTCTCCTTCTCTCTCAGACTTCAAACATTTAACATGAAATCATACATTCACATAGTATTAAAGCAAATGCATAACATAGAGAATAAAACAACTATCAACATACCATTCAACATGTAAACACAGAAAACATCATAACACCATGAGTCTGATTCAAAACTTCTTATATTAATCCAAGCTCCTATACATGGGATTTTCTACAACTCTCTCTCTGCAACTCTCGTCTTCTGTGCTATGCTAATAATACAATACTACAATGATACAATGGTGAAGGTGTCTATATCCGTTTTCCCTCTTACTCTCTAAACTGTCTAATCTATTAATTCAAACCTACCTACTTTCATTAACTGGGCTTAAATGCCTTTTACATTGACAGATGAGAGCAAATCGCTCACGATCTGTTTTCAACAGCCAGACATAAATGCAAATACACTTCTATCTATTACGTTTATATCCGCTCCCTTAAAATTTCAAAACATTTCAAAACGTGAAAAATGTGTGTTGCACGCTGTCTTTCGCCTCCATGCTCGCTTGACTGTTTACGATGCTTCTTCATCAACCTGTAAACGTCAGGTTCCTCAAACACTATCTGGTGCAGTAAGGTTCGTTTAAGTTTCATGTCATTGTAAATAGTCATTTTATTTTTGTTTTCAAAGAAGGCAATGCGAGTCAGTTTGTCAATGGAAAATTGAAACCCGAAGTCAAGGCCCTAAGTTTATGCTGAGTCTGGTCAACACTATGTCAAGAAGGTCTAGGTTATGTTTTTATTTTCTATTGTTTCATAGTATGGAAGTCGAATAAGGCCCAATGGCCAGGCACCTAGTTTGTTGTTCTTTGCCACCTCACTGGGAGGATAACATCCCCATTGAAGCCAACTGTTAGCGCCGTGATTTTTTTTTTTTAGTTAGAGTCAGTCTTAGTCGAGTCAAAGTCTGTGTGTCAAAGCGTGTGAGGTTAGGTACTGAAAAATGAATGGGTCGAAGTAAAAAAGTGGTCAGTTTTCCCTTGGAGTTGGGAAGGGATGTCAGAACCAAAATGTGTAAGTGGTAAAGGTATTTTCCCAAAGAGTCAAGTCCTCTCAAAAGATAAGGTTTTACGTGCCAAAGGTCGAGGCAAGTTGTTAAATAGAAGTCATGTCGACAAATGAATTGGCCATCATCAACTCATTATGAAGTCAGAAAGAATGAAAAATCACGGTGCTCATATCACGTATGCTCTGCAGCTCTTATCAGTTGTACCTTGCAAGACCCAAAGTGTACTCATCATGCGGATGTGTTGCAAAAACATTCAACTTTCTTCGAAACCTCCAGTCACAATGGATTTAGTGTCCCCTGGCACGATTCCATATCTCACCCACCTAATTATAAATTATGATAGCTCTGCATGTAATATGTTCAATAGCTATATTTATGCATTGCCTGTAATTCTTCTCGCAAGCCCAGGTCAATCAATATTACCACCTTGGGCCCGTTCCAAATCCACCGTGCGTAGAACAAATATGCGTTGCACCATGGAAACATCCCAGAACATAAGGAAGGGTGCACGAAGTGGAAGGAATGTTGGGCCTGAGCCTCAAATATTGACATTGGTCAATGCAGATTTAGAGGTTAGAGAATCTTTTGAATAGGTCGGATGCATGGTATTTTGCAGGAAAATCCAAGGATTCAACATGAAACTAGCAGAACAGTTCACACTCAGGTTCGACGTGTTCCACACGGTAATTGTAGGTGTCACTTTCCAGGTGATAGAGTAAACTTTGTCGACTGCAACAAAGATCCCTCCATGCGGTGAAAGGTGGTTTAAAGGCATGCCTTTGGACGCATGGTGATACAAATATTTCATGAAACCAAACTGTTTAAATGGGAAAGTCGAAGCAGACATTCCAAGTAGGTATCTGCAGGAGCCCTTTTGAAAACTCCCAGGAGTAATTAGGAAATATTTCACCTATAAGGGAAGGTATGACATAATACATTCACATCACATTATATTGTTGATGCATTTCACAGGGAGGAAACAATTAAATATGTCTTTCTTCTTACACCAAAGCCTCAAAGAAATGGAAAACAATTCCCGGGTTGAAGCAAACTAGTCGAAGAAGAGACTATATCATGTCTCGCTGATTAAATTGTTGATATCTGAGGAGTTGAGGTGATTGGAAATAACTAGGATTCATTTCTACTTACAACGGGCATCCCCAGGGATCCAAAAGGATATTCCCATCTACCCACAGAAAGAGTAACATCACACTGTGCAGAGGATGAAATAGGAAGGGCTGCAGAGGAGGGAAATAAATTGGAAACCCTATCCCCCCAATAGTCGATACCCTGGAGAAGGGGCAGACCAAGGAATAACAAGGAAGCTGGGGAGACCCAAGTCCCGAGCGAGCCTCATGCAAAGTCTGTCACCGAAGAGTTACTCATGTGTGCCATTCATCTCGAGTTTGTCGAAGGTCCAAGCTGAGAAAGCTGGGGAAGAATGATAAAGAAATACACTAAAGGAACGAATATTCGCGAATCGTCGCAACAGATGAAGAAAGCGCAACTAGCTATTACCGAGCTATACCAGGAAAACAGGGAGCTGAGACAACAATTAGCAGGGAAGACCCTTGAAGCATCAACATCATAGTGTCGAGAGGGAAACATGACTTGGATCAAGAGACAACTCAGGGAGGCATAAGATACAATTATCCAGCTGCGCGAAGCATAGAGGATGTCATAAGAAAGAAACACAAATCACTTCGAGGAATGTAGACTAGCCATGGAGAACATCCATGTGGCTCTAGCCAGCATGCAGAAGAAGCTAAAAGAGAACTCGGTTCTATAAAGGAAAGTGATAAATCTGAAAAGGTGCAATTGGTCTCTCAGGAGAACGCTGTGGGTATCAAAACTGCAGATGAAACTAGAAGCATGATTAAATGACTCCATTTTTGTCTTCTCAGAAATGGCGTGGATTTTGTCTCCCCATGTCATGTTTCCTATCGGGAAGTAGGGAATCTGATAGATACCCGCACGGCAAACATATGATGCAAAACAATGGAATCCCATCTATTTCAAAGGACATGTGTACATTGGACATGCGACAATTTGAAGAGAGGCCTGGTCCCCTAACTGAGGTCATCATTTTGGAAACACCTGCGACAGTCTGCAGTCATCCGCCACATGCATGCACCAACAATAGATTGCACGACGGAAATCAAGGTCGTTATAATAAGTGGCAGGAGTTTGATAGAGTACTTGATCGTCCAAATACCCTGTCAAAGGAAAGCATCGACACATCACTCTCTAACAACGAGATATTGTTGAGGACTTAACCGTTGTGGCAAAGAGGAGCGATTATGGTGCGACCAAGTACAGTCAGTTCTATTTTTAGTAAAGTTCCATGCGAAGAGTCATCTAGTAGAGAGTAGTCAGAACCAAGTTCCTAGGGATAGTAGTTAGGAAGTAGGGTAGCCTGAGTGACACACCTTGGCCTATATATTCCATATTTTCAATGTGAGCCAGGTTGGTTGGAAAAACAATTTAGACAGTGACTATTGAATGTAGCTTTTGATCTGATTGAAACTTAATGCAAAAGTATTGAAGCTTTGACGAAAAGATTCTAACAATGGCAGTTTGATGTATTGTATTCTCTCTTTGCGTATGTGATTTCTTGTGTTCTTTATATTCAGATCTATATTTTTTTGTCTAAATCGGAATGTGATTTCGAATCTAGAATTCACCACGTGGTGCTCTAGATTCACGCCATTTAGACAACTTTGTTTCTTCTAAGTGAACTCCGAATTCATCCCTAGTGGTGCTCTGAGTTTCTTCATGTGTTTTTCTCCCGCCACACAACGATTTTTAACTGAAAGATTGTTTCTTATTTCGCCTTTATCCTCTCAAGTTCAGTCACTAAGTCATTTGTTTCTATCATTTTCTTAAATCAACCCCATAGCCCAAGGTCTTGCTTTCTTTCACCAATAGAACCAGAAAATATTGTTTAAAGGTGTTAAATATAGCTGGTATTTTAAATCCATATCTTGTACAGAGACGAAGTCTCCAAAGAGAGCCCTCTCCAGGTCAGAAAGGCTAGTTTTCGGCCTCAAAGTTGGTTTGTAGGTTACATATGTCATTCGTTTCCTCAACCGAACGAAGTTTACAGAGTGCTAACAACATGTACTACAAAAAGGGTTGTTACAACACCCCTCAGACCATTGCTGTGATACCATCATCTTTATCTTGTTGTTGCAACAACACATTTTCTAGTTGTTGTAACAAATTTTCCAATTGTTGCAACATGGTTTCCAGTTTTTTTCTACAGATTTCCAATTGTTGCAACACATTTCCAGTTGATGCAAAACCTGCTATACCATTTCTACAACACTAGTTAGTGTCATTTTTGCAACACTTGTAGTCACCACTGCTGGAACATTGCCACCATGAGCAATTACACCATTGACCCCTGTCAGGGATGAACAAACTTTGATAGTTTTGATGAGGTGTCTATCACATCTTCAATGGTAAACATATCATATTGAAAGTACAAATGGATAATTAGACAACTTTTTTGAGACAGTTGGCAGTAGACGAGTTTGGGGAAAAAGGACAAACATACAACTAGAGGTCATTGATCAAATACAATTGAGGTGACTACTTCAACAAATTCTTACCAGTTGATGAGGACATTGGCTCACAAGAAAAACCACCTCTCTTATCCCAATCTTACTATTAAAATGAAATAGAGAAAATCCCAAGGATCGTAGATCCTCATGATTGTCTTCAACTTCTTTCTTGCTAAGAAAAGTGTGATGTGAATTTTATAAGAACCCTGCTCAACTTGAGTAAAGGGGGGAATTATCATTGTAACCTGAACTCTTCTCTTCGATAATAAAATAAATGTTTTAGTTCTTTTGCATTTCTTATATATTAATGAGTATTGGAATTTCGGTGTGTGATAGAAGGATTCCACAAGTGGCTCATTTAGGGAGGTAGGGTCCCCTCCTTAGTTAGGTATTGTTGTACCGTTGTACTGTAGAATAAGTTTGATATATGTAGAGATTGATTTCCATATTTTTTTTTATGTTCTTGGTTACTATTTACATTTTGTTGTAACATTAACAAAATTACTTTGTTTCAGTTACTTATCATTTTGTTTTTATTCTTAATTTCATGGTCTAATCTTGTGTAATCCAAACACTCAACAACATTTTAGGTAGTTGACTGAGTGTGTTTTCTGCAATCAGATTAGATTCCTACCATTTAAATTACATTCAGAATGGGGTTACAACACTGAGTGCTTCTGGGCCGGCTGGATTATATTAGTTGTCATTGCAATTACATTCAATTGGGGTTAAAACACCAAGTTCTTCCAGGATGGTTGAATTACATTAGCTTTCTTTTACTTCTTGCAGTTTTCCACTCAGCTAGGGGTTACAACACTAAGTGCTTCCAGACTCAACTGATATAGTTTAGATTGTTAAATATTTTTCTAGTTTTTTGTCCTTAGAATTAGTGACTTTGTCAAATATACCTTGAACCTTCATCTGATCATTTACTCTTGCTAAAAATTCATAGCTAGAAAAATGTTTGAATGATAGTGCATATATAGTGCATGATAGTTCACAAGTTCCATACGAATCTCAGATTAATTAAATGAATAGTCCTTATAAGAAGTTAGAAAGGTAATTAAAAATCCCATCGTTTTTGGTGTCATTTCCGGGGAATTGTCAACAATGCAACTTCTTTCTTTCATGTATCTAGAAGCATATTTATTTAGAAGGATGTGTTTGTATTTGTGTGATTTTATTTGGTGCCTGCTTTTAAACCAATTTTTGAAGTTAGTGTGTTTTTTTTCAACATGTGTGTTAGTTTTAGTTAAGATATGATGTTTTTAAAAATATCATGAAAATAAGTAGAGACTCAAAAGGTTGATTTAATAGTTATGCGAAAAATCCCCCACAAACTGACATTGCAGGGAAATAAACTAAAGGAGGAGAGGGATCCAACCAACCCAGTTACTTAATGCCAACAACTAGTTCATGATAAAATAAAGACTAAACCTCCCTCTGCAGAATCAACACATCCAACCTAGGCTAAATCTTCAATACAAGTAGAAATATTATTTCCTGAGGACTGTCCAATGGATGAACAACTGAGCCATGAATTTGAAGCACCTAATGACCTAATCATTCCTACAGAGTTCCTAGAGTAGCAAGAGGAAAATTTCCTATAGTTTATAAGAGAAATGGTTGAATAAATAATTCATCAACTTCGAATTTCCAATCATAAATACACATGGAGTGACTCGAATGAAGAATATTCTGCACTCTGCTTTGCCAAACTTTCATGGTTTGGTTACCAAAAATCTAGACACATTTTTTCTCGAATTTGACTTCCTCACTATAAGTTACAATTACATTTATGATGTTTATAAGTTGAATCTCTTTCTGACCACCCTTAATAATGTTTCCCTTCAATGGTTCATGGGACTCAATGAGAACCACATCACTACATGGGCATAGATGAGAAAGGTATTCCTAAAAAAATACTGAGACTACTGCATGGATAAGGATCATCGAGAAGAAGTGTTCATATTGATTCAGAAGGAGTATGAGATCATGGAATACTTCATGGAGTGCTTCAATTACAATTTACAATGATTAAGACAAAGCCAGTCAGACCCAAAAACCAAAAGAATCTTGTTTTTAAGAGGGTTTAGAGAAAATAGTATTGATATATTGAACCTGATGGGAAATGGTGATATATACTAGAAACCTTACAAAGTTATCTACAAATTGTGTCAAAGGTACTCTAGAGGGACTTCACGGCCAGTAAAATGGCCAAGGGACACATTGACAAGGATTAATAAGACACCCTGTAGGGGAATAAATCGAGCCGATATTGGGAATATGCTGGAGGATTTCAAAACATATATACTTAGTTCCTTAAGCTCCCAGTTAGATACTCTACAATTGAAAAAGAAACGAGAGGAGGCAGAAGCATCCTTAGCCATTTTTTTCCCGAAATGCAGGAAAAGTCATCCATTGAAGGAGTGTTCATTAGAACAAATTGAATTATATGGATTTTGTGAAGAATAAAAATCCACTAGCAAGTGCCCCTCCTTACCTAGTATAAAAGAAATCTATCAAGAAACAAGTGGGGAGGCCGATCAATTATGTCTTATAAAAAAAAATGACCATGGAATCATCGACCTCAAGGTATGTCTCGAGACCAATCTCATTATTTCAATTGTTATTGGACTAATGCATCCATGCAATATCCTTCCCAACAGTAGTACCCATATAATCCCACCAACTCACAATGGATGTCTCTGTCACCCAAAAACAATCATTTGGTGAAGGGGTGGAGAAACCCACCTTTTGGGAAGCCTCAACATCACTACCACAACAAATTATATCCCCCCATCCTCCACCACAACTCCAAAAACCTAACTAATCTCCTCCTCAACTGCAACTCACTACACAACCTATCCTAATCCCAATAACGAAACAACACAAGAAGCATATGTTGTTGGATTTCCATTTTACCCTGCTTACTCTATCTCTCCCATGGAATGTCAACATATACACTTAAGATCCGGGAAAACCATAAATAAATGAGCCTCGCCAATTGTTGTTCCTGAGTTTATACTTTAAGGCTTTAAAATATATCGTCAAGGCATCTGAAAATATAAAGAGAATTAAGGGGTAAGAATCAATTGTGAAGGGTAAATCAGAGTAAGTTTCTCAACTGTCTCTGTCTAGCTTCCCATTGCTCTTGGATGCTGATGTCTCTCTCGATAACTGCCCATGAGCGTTCTAATTCAACCCGGGCAGTTGTTGTTTGTAGGATAGTATTAAATAAGTTCAAAGCAATGCTAGTTTGATCTTGAAGGCCAGGTTCTATGTTAGGCTGTCTATTATTTGGGACAGTCACGGGGAGTAAAATTTTATTGAATTATAAAATGTTTAAAGATTTGTTGCTTTAGTTTTGAGGGATGAAATAGAAAAGGAATTTTATAACTCAAAATAATAACACAATAACAGTAGAGGTTGTTTCTTGTACTTGAAGTAATTTGAGAATAGTAAAATAATAACAAAAGTAATGCTGCAGAAAAATATGAGGCTTTAATCATGAAATAATCTCATATCATAATAGAAGAAGGAGAGAAAAATGAGATTTCTAATGAAATATAAAATATAACCATCCAAATGACCTACAGGTCTTGAAACTGCTGATAGCAATCACAAAGGAAAAACTGTAAATGATTAGACAATAAAATAAATTCAAACTACAATAGAAGTTTGAGTTAAACTATAGCTGAACATTCATTAGAAAGACATGGAAAGAAAGATGTTGAAAGATATTGAAAACAGAGTAAAGGAACACATAGCTTCAAGTTGACAGAATTCAGAATCTCTTCTGCATTATCTATATCACTGTAAATCAGAAAGCTTCTAATACAATTGGCTCCCAAAAAACCAAAATCCTTTTCTCAGTCTTGTGAAGTTATATTTATACATGACCACTAAACCCTTTTTCTGTTTGTGATTAACTAACTTTCGAAGACTAACGGTTACATGAATGAGCAATGTTGAACCATTTACATTTCTATTTTAACTTCTTTAATATTTCAATGACGAAAATATCCAAAATAGTATTTCATTTCTTCATTGATGAAGTTCTTTCTTCTATTTTAAGACAACAAATACATTTTCCCAAAACTTACACCAAAACTATGGGAGCTTCTGGAATATCTTTCACCTCAAATAGGAAGAACTTTCTCTGCAGTTCAGGTAGACGGTCTTCGATTATATTTCTTGTGAACTTAATATTTTGTAACTTTAAGTTCAACATCACTATCCATTTGTCAATTTGAGTGACATTGATTACCTTTATTTGTGGGATCTCTACTTGAATTTCTTCCAGATCCTCCTTGAATATTAACTGATGCTTACCAATGTTAATTTCTCCTAACAACCCTGTACAGTTGTTTCTTCCAATGTTCAATAAAGCTTTCTCTAAAAGGTCAAAAATTCCTTGACAGTCGTCATTAACCTCTCTGGTTATTCTTTTGTTTTCTGCGAGATTTTCCTCCCATACCTTGAGTATTATATCACCTTTAATATTCTCTGAAACAGATAGCTTTTGAGTCTCTCCGACCTCCTCTTTTGTTGAAAGAGTCACTGCCTTTTGAAAAGTGGTTCTGGCTACTTTTGCTTCCCTCTCCTTTAAGAGGATACTATCAAAGGATTTTCTTGTCTCCTGAAAGTCAGTCTGAATAATTTCTAGTTTAGAGATCAATCCCTGTTTCTCTTTTTCTATTTTTACATGTATTTCCAAGGCCTGGGCTTGGAAAGTTTCCATCTCTACCACTTGATTTTGGATTGAACTCATCTTGTTCTGTAATTGTTTATTCATTTGTTCTTGCTATAGGACCTGTTCTTGACTGACATGTATCTTCAGGCTTGCTTCATCTAAGCTTGCTTTCAGTTTTTGAATCTCTTGAATGTCATTGAATCTGGCTTGTTCTAGACCCTTTTTTATCTCCCGACTGATACTTCTTCCAGTCTCCTTTAGTTGACTTTGTAGCTGAGCTATCATCTGATCTTTCTTTTGCAACATAGTTCTCAAATTACCCACAAAGTATAAATTTGCCGATGCTAAGGCTCCCATTGTGCCTGCTATTTCTGTAGCAAATTCCCCCTCTTCAAGTATTTGTCCATCTACGATGATCTTGTGCTTTTTTATCATTATGTCTCATCTTAGATGCATTTCCTCTTTCAAGATAGCCTTTCTCTTTTTACTGAAAAAATAATTGGATGATGGAATTTCGTCTCTAGAAATAGGTTCAAGATCACTAACATATAGAGATATCTCTTGGGGGTTTCCATAGGTAGACTGCAATGGGGTCAAAGAAGTAATAGGGCTTCCAATATTCATTGATACAGTTCCTCCTATTTTTTCAGGAAAATTCTCAAGGACTTATGGAGATGTTTCCAACTCCTTTCCTTTCCCTGACTCTGAGTTCTTGATTTGTAGAACTTTTGTTTTAGTGAAGGCATTTCAGTCTCCTTCAAACTTTCATTTGTATTTTCTTTTGTATCATGTAACTTTGTTTCAAAACCTGGGGGAGGCCCTTCTTGTTCTGGAGGGGGGGTCGTGGATTCACCCTGCAAAATCTTTGGCAAACAACTTCGCTTGTGACTTTGGAAGGACATGAAACTAGTATGTAAGTCGGGTGATAAGTCCTGTACCCTATTCAATGCCTCCTCATAGGCTTTAACCTCTTTGAATATATCATCATAAACAAAATTTTCGTGTTCATAAGCTTTCATATTGCAGTGCATCAAATGTCTGTTCACTACTTGATAAGGGTCAAGCTTTTTGTGCTCAATATTTACCAGTTTTATTTCTTCGAGCGCTTCTGTTTCCACCTTGGAATGGCCCAAGTTTAGTAATGAAAATTTCCTGATATACACAGGGAAAATTGGCCAGGATTTCTTTTGAGCCGCCTTTAGCTCTATTCCGATGCCACCTTTCACTATTTGGTGTGCTACCTCTCTCAATACCAGTCTGTCTGGGAGAAATTTTGGAAGCGCATGAGGGGGGATTGAGCACCCATAAACCCTAATGTAAGAGAAGTTTTCATCAATGAACCAGTCAGCTATTGATTTGAGGTTTTCTAAGACTGTCTTAGAAATGCGAGGGGGTTCGCAGCCTTAAAACATTTTATGCCTTGGAATTACTATGAAATGACAAATTTCGTAAAACATATTCTTATCATTTTCTTCCCATAGCATAGAGTGATACTCGTGAATGGGTTCGGGGCAAGTTATGTTCCAACTCCAATTCATCAGGGGAAATGGAGTCACAAAGCAGATTGCATCCATGATGTACACCGACATGTAAAAGGCCGCTGGTTAACCTTTAGATTTTGCAACTTTGTAATTTGAAACCTCTTGGTCCAGGTTATCAGAAAAAATCTTGCTCCAGTTAAAAGTGTATGCCTCTGATGCTTCTTCTAAAAGGGGCACCCATTTTGTAGGGAAATGGCAGGGATTCTTTTTTCCGAAGAGTCTACATAGCATAATGGCTACATAGACCATGTACTCGTTCAAAGATGTTGTGGCATAAATTCCATGTGTATCGGCCCTAAATTTCAATGGACATATCCACCATTCTTTGATTAAATCGAGATAAGTTCGGTCTGCCTCAGTACACTCCTTCCTTTGAAACTCAGCTATAAATTCGGCATTATAAATGTACTTAGGATTTGGTGAGAGTTTGTACATTACTTGTATATTCTCTGGCCTGAATGAGCCGACAACGACCGCTTGATCATTTAAAATGCTTCTTGTCGGGATATCAACCTTCTCCAAGGCCCAATTGATCATGTCATTGTATGCCATGAGCCAAGGGCGTGTTGTGATCTTATGAAGCTCTGATTCTTCTATATCCCAAAGGTGATTCTCGAAATCAATAGGAGAATTTTTTATTTCGTAATACAGGAGTTCATAGATTTCTCTCCAGGATTTAATTAAGTCGATGGCGTGTGGCATAGTTTCGAATATGATATCTCCTTTTGGGTTACGCATCTCCTCTATATCTTCACTCTTCTTCGGTGCTTTCTTTGGCGCCATAGATTTATGCTAGATGGAAAACCTGTCATAGAAAAAAAGCGTATGAGCTTGGCCGAATGGAAATTATATTTGAAAGACAAAAGAAGCATAGGTTTTGGAACACATACTTTTAATTTACCTTAAACTCTTTTTATGACGAAAACAATGATGCAACTAACCTGTAATTAATTACATTTAATGCAAAAAATATTTATGAGATACGCATTAGTGTCGCAACATTTATCAGTTATCTGTTTATTAATATGGTTGTATTTTGGTGCTTTTGAATTCAAAATTCGGAAGATTTCATTCAACAGAAACAGAAACACGAACAAACCTAAGAAGTTTGATTGTCATTAATCATGCTTCCAAAACATAGTTAATTCAGTCTAAACACAGATTATGAGTCGAGACTTTGCATTTCAGGATTTTGGGGATCATGTTGACAAGAGGTATGTTATCGCTGAACCCCGATTCCTGAAATTGCGAAATCACAATAATATTAGGTTTTAGGCCTTAACTATCGTATTAGTAAATTAATTAATCAGGATTAAAAAATAACTTCCATTCTTTCGGGAAATCGGGGATCATGATTCCGCGATTAAATATGTATTAAAACATATGTTCTCAGTAAACCCCGAATCCCGATTTTTTTTTTTTAAAGTTAGTCTTAACTCCTTTAGGTTTTAAGTTTATCGTGATTCTTAAAGAACGCACGTCAAAATTTAAAGACAATTTAATTTTTCACCTTTTTTAAAGGTTAGTCTTAGGGATAAAAATTTTAGAACCAGTTTCAACATAGGCTCCAATTGGGGACCTCGTCTCCATGTGGGACGAGGAGAACATGTAGACTCAGTGCATTTAATTGGTAAATGGTGTCAAAGGCTTATTTCTGCAAAACTTGCTTAGGAAGGGGATACAGAGGGAAAAATAGATTTTGTCTTTACTTCTGAAAAGATTTCCAAAACTTGCAACATTGTAAACTCAGTTGCAGCCCCATTCATGATATTCTCCTTCTCGCTACTAAATTTAGGTCTACCTTAAGATGATCAAAACAATCCTAGGAAATCCAACAGATCTTGCGGCTTTTGGCTTGCATTAAACGAAGTAAATTTCATGCTTTTAATCGGGGAGCCCTGTCTGAACTTGGGATGTAGATCCAGTTTCGAAAAGGCTGGTAACTAGAGTAGAGTGAAATTTAAGTATGACATCCTTACAGATACCTTAGATATTGCTTCATTTCCAGCAAGCCTGTTCAGTACCCCAGTGAAGTTATCTGTCCCTTTTTACTGAATTTCCTTTCACCACTTTGAATCGTAATTATGCATTTAAATGATGAGACGAGGGAAATCATTTATGAATTTGCTTTCATTGTCTCCTTGGACTAGATGGGGGCAATCAAATATGAATTTCCTTTCACCATCTGTCTTATATTTTACTTTTTGAACACGAAGTGGGGGCAATCAGTGGCACTAAGTATACCAGGGATGATACCTGTGTAAAATTTGCAGTGTAGGTCTGTCAACTTGCTTTGAATACCCTGGACCAACCTTTTCTTAACTTTCAAAGCACCTTAGCCCACAGGGAAAAAGGGAAATATTACTTCTAGGGGCCTTCTTTCGAGTAAGCCTCAACCCTTAGAAACTGTTAAGAAACCTAGGAGAGTCAGGATCAACCTACGCATAACTTTGTTTATTTGGAGAGTGAGGAGTTATGAGGACTGGCTTACCTTTTAGGATTTGTTTTCTAGTTTCCAAAGCTAAGACATAATCTCTTCACCCTCTGTGGGAAACCCAAAAATATGCTTGGTTTTTTAAGAATGAAAAACCGAGGGTAGAAAGGGGCGACGGAGAAAGACCTGGAAATCGAAAAACAGGGGTCATGGATTAAACCCAACTCTTGGAACCCTTTCTCGGAGACACTTTACTCTCTCTACATATTTTAATTACCTCTTATCTTTATCAAGGTGAAATTCTTAGGACCTAGAGTAAGAAATTGTTCTTTTAGTGACATATCACACTTACGAGACCATCCCCGCACTTTAGAGACCTATGTTTGAAAAAATAGACTACTCTGGAAATTGCACCTTTGCCTTACCATTTTCGTTCTCTTTTGAAATAACGGAAAATCTTTTCTATCACCTGTTTTCGACGAATTTATCTTCCGATATATGTCTGTCTGTTTTCTCCTTTCACTTGTTTGGGCTGCAAGCCAAGATCCTGTAAGGGAACAATACAAAGAGTATCAAGGCTTTTAAAAGAATTGAATGCATTGAAAATTTCGTATCTCTACTTTTAGAAAAACATTGACCTATTTTATTTTTGACGAAAATAGACTTACCAAAAAAATTATGAAATAAAAAGAAAACACAAACCGTTATATACAGTGGGAATTTTGGAAACCAATTATTCCATATAGTGTTTTAAATAACGCCCATTGATAGGGGCATTGAGGATTTTACTGTCCAAATTCTCTAACAAAAATGAATTTTTTCCTTCTGGAGCTATAACCTTGAACGGTTTGTACCAGATTTGATCAAATTTACCATGTTTTTCTGAGTCCTCCTTCCTAGCACCCCATTTTAAAACCAAATCTCCAGGGAAAAATTCTTTGTCTTTGGCCTTATGATCGAATAACACTTTCATGTTGTCCTGGTATTTCTGCAACCTTTCGTCGACTTCGGCCCTGTGCTGTTGGACTTAAATCAACTGATTTATTCTTCTTGTAACATGATTTGGTTCTTCTTTCTCATCTTGCCAAAGTTTCATTACGGGAAGCGCTAGATTTATAGGTAATACTACGTCGGTCCCGTACACCATTTGGAAAGGAGAAGTGTCGATAGACTTTTTCGTGCCTATCCGACTTGCCCACAACGCGTATTTCAAATGCACATGCCAAGATTTCTTGTTTTCGCTCAACACTTTCTTAATTATATTGATTAGGCTCTTGTTTGAAGACTCGGCCAACCCATTTCCCCAGGGGAAATATGTCGTGGAATGACCAAGCATGATATTGTACTTTTGGCAAAAACTGACCATAGCCATAGATTTAAAGGCCTGGGCGTTATCTGTGACTATCTTTCGGGGCAACCAAATCTAGACAAAATGTTCCCCTCTAAGAAATCTATTACCACCGAATCTGTATCCCTTCTAGTTGAAATAGCCTCCACCCATTTGGTGAAGTAATATGTAGCAATCAGGATCCATTTATGTTGAGCGCTAGAATGAGGATTAATTTCACCAATGAAATCTAATTCCCATTGCTGAAAAGGGGCTTCTGTTTTGACTGGAACCAATGACATTGCTAGGAGTTTATGCTTGCCTGCGAACAATTGGTAAGGGTTGCAGGCTCAGACCTTGGTGTTGACGTATGAGAAAAGTTTGGGCCAATAATATCCTGCCCTCAGGATCTTATAAGCCGTTTCCCTCCAGGCGTGATGTCCTCCACACACTCCTTCGTGAAATTGTCTTATGACCTTCTTTGTTTCTGATTCGACCAAACAAACCAATAGGAATCCAAGTGGGTCCTTCCAATATAATTGTCTTTCGGATATACAGTACTTGATCGCATGTGCAGCTTCAACGTTCTAACTTTAGATGGGGGTAAGTCACTCGAGCACTTAAAGGTCAACATATAGGACACTATGTCTTTGTACCAATCTGATGAAGCAAACTTCTCTTTGATTCTGATTTCAGTTATTTGTTCATCGAGCTCTTTCATGTCCACATACTCTTCACTTCCCTGTAGGCCATTTATTCCAAGAGCTCTGAAATTTGATTCAGCTAAGAGTTTATCCAAACCTTGTCCTTTTACTAGTCTCGTTGGTTTTATCTCCAAGTCAAATTCTTGAATTTTGGCAAGCCACTATCCTGTTTTTCCATCACTGTCGGACTGAACCAAAATGTCTTTTACAAAGCTGGTGGGTATGTACGCAATTACCTTGGAATGCAACATGTAGGTTCTGAAAGCCTTTAACGCCTTCACCATAACATATGTTTGTTTTTCCATTAAATCATATCTGAGTTCAGCATCTCTAAGACTTTTGCTAAAAAAGGCTATTAGTTGCTCGAAACCTTCTTCATTTTTATGGAGGAGTACCGCGGCAAGTGTGTGTTTGGAGGCGAATGAGAAAATAATAAAATCCTTTAGATAATCAGGGCTTGCCAGTACGGGTGTCTCTCTTATAACCATCTTGATGCGTGCAAACGATGCTTTGGCTTCTACTGTCCATTTCACTTTGCTATTTTTCTTTAGCATATCTGTGATCAAGTTCACGATTTCAACAAAGTTTGGGATAAATCTCCTCAAAAAAATTATTTTTCCTAATAATGATTGAATTTCTTTTACATTCCTAGGGATATTTATTGTGTCTATAGCCTCAACTCTTTTAGGATCAATTTTAATTCCATCTCGAGACACAATATGGCCCAAGAGTTTACCTTCTTGCATAGCAAAGTGAGACTTTTTGGGGTTTAAAGACAAACCAAACCTGTGACATTTCTCAAATGTCTGCTTGAGATGTATTAGATGATCTTCATCAGATTTAGAAAAAACGGTTAGATCATCAAGATAGATAACCACAAATTTGTCCCTTTCGCTAATGAAAGCGATATCCATAGCACGTTGGAAAGTATCACCTGCATTCATTAAACCAAAATGCATCTTGTCATACATAAAGGTACCCCAAGGGGTGGTGAAGGCTGCTTTTTCTTTATCGTGTTCATTGACGGCAATTTGATTGTACCTAGAAAACCCGTCGATCATCGACATCCTATTTGCCCCAACTGCTTTTTCTAAAAGGTGATCCATTTTGGGTAGGGGGTAATTGTCTTTGAGGGAGGACTTATTTAAAATTCTAAAGTCAACACATAGTCTAATTTCCCCATTTTTCTTTCTAACCGGGACCAGGTTTGCTACCCAATCAAAGTATCTCAGTGGTACGATTATTTTTGCATCCAGGAGCTTTTTGACTTCCCTATCGACCACGGTCAATAAAATAGGATTGATTTGTCTGAGTTTTTGTCTAAAGGGTTTGACACCAGGCTTCAAGGGTATCTTATGTTCAATCAAAGTGGTGTCATAGGTTCTCAGCTCTTCATATGACCAAGCGAAAATGTCCTTGTACTTTCTAAGCAACTCTGAGTATTTACTTTTGGTTTCTGGGGACAAATATTTCGATAGTTTCACCAATCGAGGGTTTTCTTTAGTACCTATGTCACAGTCCTCAACCTCTTTAGGTTGAGGCTGTAGAGTGGATATTAAAGGGATATCATCTTGATTGAATAATCTTTTCAAGGGAATTAGGCCCTTAGGGATCTGGTTATTTTTTAGAACAAGCATTCGGTGATTCACGATCTTATCGTGGAAGTATTGAGGGTCTTCTCCTTCCTGCATGATCCAAATAGGATCCTTTTGGTTTTCTTGATTAGTATGCGTTTCGACAAACTCATCTATTGATTCTAAAAAATTGCGAAGCTGTTCGTCGTCCTCAAAAACTTGCCAATGCTGTATGTTATTCGGTATAGAAGGTTGGTGCCTCATTTGTATGTGGTACTTTAGTTTAAACACAGTGGGAGGTGTGAATGTTGAGGATGCTTTGGCTAACGCATCAACCTGTTGGTTTCCAGTTCTTGGAATGAAATGAACCTTGACAGAGGAGAATAAATTGTTGATTAGATCCCAGACGCAATTCCTATAGGACCTCAACCTAGGATGTTTGGCCTAGTACTGTCGATTTACCTATTTTATGATTAGCTCGGCATCACCAAAGACTTCGAGGTTTTTTATTTTCATTCTCCTAGCATCTTCTAACCCTAACACTAAGGCTTCATACTTGCATACATTATTTGTGCAGTCCACGTTCCACTATAGCCTATAGGAAAAGGGGATTACAAATTGATCATCAGGAGCCACAAGGAGTGCCCCTGCTCTAGCTCCAAAGTAGGATGAAGCACTGTCAAAAAACATCTTCCATACACCAGTGCTATATAAATTTTTTATTTTTCTTTTTTCTTTTTTTGTTTTCTCTTCTGTACAACTTTCATCTATATCTACATCAATATCGTCATCAATGGATAAGATACAATTACATAAATCTTGATCAACAATATATACGGGGTGGTTATTTGGGTTATGTGGATCACCTACCGTGAATGCCAACCTAGTTTCTCTGTATAGATGTGTGTACTATCCTCCAAAAACGGGAATCATAGCATATGTCATGTCAAGCTGGAGAGATCCTCCAAGCTTGGCACCCCATGACCTATATAACAACATACCATATTTCAGAGGGATATTGATGACCACTACATCCATAAGAATGCTTTTTGCGGGTATTTGTGCCAGATTTACCACCAAGTCTTTAATCATGCCTATGCATTTGAATTTTCTTGAATCAAATGAATATAAATCTCCATAAGGCATAGTGATTTCGAGACCTAATTTATCCATAATGGCTTTAGGCATCACATTGTGGGATGCTCCAAAATCTAGCATGCAGTTATGGAGTAGGTGGTCGAACAAGGTTAACGTGATATAGAAGGGGGCAACAATGTCTCTCGCACCTTTGAAATGTGGACCAAAAACTATGTTCGGCTTGTCATCATCTAAGTTGATGACATCAGCTTGGCTTTCGTCTTCTGAAAAGCTAATCATCTTGGCAATTTGTTTTCTGTATATGGGATTTTTAGCCAGTTCAACAAGTGGGATATGGATTTTGATTTTGTTTATTTCATTTTTCAGACTAAAATTTTCCAAGGCCTTGTCACTCTCTATGTTTGGGGCCTCCATTCCCTTCTTTTCAACTTTTCTTTATGGTGCAGATTTTGTTTCACCCACAGGAACCTGTGTTTTCACAGTGGGTGTTCCTACTGACTTTGACTTGACAGGTTGCGTGTCAGCGATGTGGGTTTTTGCAGTCTGTTTCTTAGCAACCTTTGGAGCCGCTTCATCAGTTTTTCCCCTAGGCAAGATATTTTTTGTTGGGGCGGTTGGAAGACTCTTGTTCCTAGGTCTTAAATTGTATTTCTCGTGTAGTTCGGCTATAATATCATTTGCGATACCCTGATAGGTCAAATCTTCATAAGTACCGTTGCTAACATCGTCTTCCGATGTAATTTCTTTATTTAAGGATTTTTCGTAATCTTGTCTTGATAAATAGGGTGATTTACTATCGTCGCCAAGATTATTTATATCCTCATTTAACTTTTCAAAATATTCTAGGTCTTCCTCTCCAATGAAGTTTTCACTTTTGAAGGAGTTGGGATTTTTTGATCCTCATTCTTAATTGTTTTTTGTGGGGCCTGAGGATCAGGATTCCTTCTGAAATCCTTCTTAGGAAAATGATCCCTTTTTGATTTATCTAGTTCCATTTTTGAGATCTTATTTGTCAGTTCTCTAATTACCTTAGCCATCTCGTCTATTTTATCTCTCGATGATTTCCCCGATCCCGAGGATCCACCTTGTTCTTTGAATTTCCTACTTTCTTTGTTCCCGATTTTTATTTTTGCTTTTAATTTCCCTGATGCCATCATGTTTGATTCGATTTGTAGGGCATCATCTTTCATTTTCATGAGATCTACTGATCTTCTTTCTCTCAATAATAGAGAAAAATCAGAATCAAAGGCTCTAGCGAAAGTCACTTTTTTCTGTGGGTTGAGAAGGTTTGACCTCGATCGGGATTTTATTATACAACTTGTTAAACCTTTGCATGAACTTGAGAATTGATTCTGAGTTTTTATTTCTAAGGGATCCAAATCCAGTTAGGTAATAGAGGTGGTCTCTCCTTTCCCCGCATTGTCTGATAAAAGCGTTTTCAAGTTCTTCGTAAGATCTTAGAGATCCTGTTGCTAAGGCTCGAAACCAGGTCCTCACCTAACCTTTGAAATTCTGAAAGAGGAGTCTAGAATAGACATCTTCGTGTTCGATTCTGAGGATGTCGACAAATTGGTCAAAGAAATTTATGTGTTCTTGAGCGGTTAAATCTCCTTCCCCTGTAAATTTGGGAAGGCTTTTCATATAGTTTTCGGGAAGGTCATGTAGGGAAACTGAGAGGACAAGGGGGGCATATCTAGCAGCTACCTTAGCAAAGATTCTAGGAAGCGATGCTTGGCCACCTGCTGGTCCTCCTGGGGCACCGCCTCCAGCTCCTGCGCCTCCATGTGCAGCCATCGATGGATTTGAGGCTGAAACTTGGAGTGTGTGAGGAGAAGACTCACAGAAGTTTGGGGTATACTCTTCAGTAAAAGAGAACATATTGTTTGAAGGGGGAAGCGAGACAAATCTCTCAAGTGTTTCCTTAATGTTCAACTGCGTAAAATTAGGCTGACCAAAAGTATGTATGGGTGAAATGATTTGTTTAAGGGATCTTCGTGATTTTAAAATATTTTCCAGATTAGAGATCGGTGAGGTCTGCTTGTCATCTGGGTTCTCTCTAGTGTTCTTTCAGCTAAAAGCCAGTTTACTTATCGTGGAGTCACCAACTGAAAAATGAAGGTAGCCTTAGAAGGTTTTTCTATCTTTGTTCACTATCAAAGAAAGAAAGTGTCAAAGTCGTTCTTCCCAGGGAAAAGTTTCATTTCTTCGATCTCCGGAAACGGCGCCAAAAAGATGTTGTTCCTGAGTTTATACTTTAAGGCTCTAAAGTATACCATCAAGGAATCCGAAAAGATAAAGAGAATTAAGGGCTAAGAATCAATTGTGAAGAGTAAATCAGAGTTGGTTTCTCAACTGTCTCCGTCTAGCTTCCCATTACTCTTGGATGCTGATGTCTCTCTCGATAACTTCTCATGAGCGTTCTAATTCGACCCGGGTAGTTTCTGTTTGCAGGATAGTATTAAATAAGTTCAAAGCAATGCTAGTTTGATATTGAAGTCCAGGTTCTATGTTAGGCTGTCTATTATTTGGGACAGTCATGGGGAGTAAAATTTTATTGAATTATAAAATGTTTAAAGATTTGTTGCTTCAGTTTTGAGGGATGAAATAGAAAAGGAATTTTAGAACTCAAAATAATAACACAATAATAGTAGAGGTCGTTTCCTGTACTTGAAGTAATTTGAGAATAGTAAAATAATAATAAAAGTAACGTTGTTGAAAAATATGAGGCTTTAATCATGAAATAATCTCATATCATAACAAAAGAAGGAGAGAAAAATGAGAATTCGAATGAAATATAAAATATAACCATCCAAATGACCTACAGGTCTTGAAATTGCTGATAGCAATCACAGAGGAAAAACTGTAAATGATTAGACAATCAAATAAATTCAAACTACAATAGAGGTTTGATTTAAACTATAGATGATCATTCATTAGAAAGACATGGAAAGAAAGATGTTGAAAGATATTGAAAACAGAGTAAAGGAACACATGGCTTCAAGTTGACAGAATTCAAAATCTCTTCTGCATTATCTATATCACTGTAAATCGGAAAACTTCTAATACAATTGGCTCCCAAAAAACAAGAAGCCTTTTCTCAGTCTCGTGAAATTATATTTATACATGATCACTAAACCCTTTTTCTGTTGTTGATTAACTAACTTCCGAAGACTAACGGTTACTTGAATGAGCAATGTTGAACCGTTTACATTTCTATTTTAAATTCTTTATTATTTCAATGATGAAAACATCCAAAATAGTATTTCATGTCTTCGTTGATGAACTTCCTTCTTTGGTTTTAAGACAACGAATGCATTTTCCCAGAAACTGCACCAAAACTCTGGGAGCTTCTGGAATATCTTTCACCTCAAATAGGAAGAAATTTCTCTGCAGTTCAGGCAAACGGTCTTCGATTATCTTTCTTGTGAACTTAATAGTTTGTAACTTTAAGTTCGACATCACTATCCATTTGTCAATTTGAGTGACATTGATTACCTTTATTTGTGGGATCTCTACCTGAATTTCTTCCAGATCCTCCTTGAATCTTAATTGATACTTACCAATGTTAATTTCTCCTAACAACCCTAGATAGTTGTTTCTTCCAATGTTCAATGAAGCTTTCTCTAAAAGGTTGAAAATTCCTTGACAGTCGTCATTAACCTCTCTGGTTATTCTTTTGTTTTCTGTGAGGTTTTCCTCCCATACCTTGAGTATTATATCACCTTTAATCTGCTCTGAAACATATAGCTTTTGAGTCTCTCCGACCTCCTCTTTTGTTGAAAGAGTCATTGCCTTTTGAAAAGTGGTTCTGGCTACTTTTGCTTCCCTCTCCTTTAAGAGGATACTATCGAAGGATTTGCTTGTCTCCTGAAAGTAAGTCTGAATAATTTCTAGCTTAGAGATCAATCCTTGTTGCTCTTTTTCTATTTTTGCATGTATTTCCAAGGCCCAGGCTTGGAAATTTTCCACCTCTACCACTTGATTTTGGTTTGAACTCTTCTTCTTCTGTAATTGTTTATTCATTTCTTCTTGCTGTAGGACCTGTGCTTGACTGACCTGTATCTTTAGGTTTGCTTCATCTAAGATTGCTTTCAGTTTTTGAATCTCTTGAATGTCATTGAATCTGGCTCGTTCTAGACCCTTGTTTATCTCTTGACTGATACTTCTTTCAGTCTCCTTTAATTGACTTTGTAGCTGAGCTATCTTCTGATCTATTTGCTGCAACATAGTTCTCAAATTACCCACAGAGTATAAATTTGTTGATGCTAAGGCTCCCATTGTGCCTACTATTTCTGTAGTGAATTCCCCCTCTTCAAGTTTTTGTCCATCTACGATGATCTTGTGCTTTTTTATCATCATGTATCCTCTTAGATGCATTTCCTGTTTCAAGATAGCCTTTCTCTTTTTACTGAAAAAATAATCAGATGATGGAATTTCGTCTCTAGAAATAGGTTCAAGATCACTAACATATAGAGATCCCTCTTGGAGTTTTCCATAGGTAGACTGCAATGAGGTCAAAGAAGTAATAGGGCTTCCAATCTTCGTCGATACCGTTCCTCCTATTTTTTCGGGAAAATTCTCAGGGACTTCTGGAGATGTTTCCAACTCCTTTCCTTTCCCTGACTTTGAGTTCTTGATTTGTAGAACTTCTATTCTTAGTGAAGGCATTTCAGTATCCTTCAAACTTTCCTTTGTATTTTCTTTTGTATCATGTAACTCTGTTTCAAAACCTAGGGGAGGCCCTTCTTGCTCTGGAGGGGGGGTCGTGGATTCACCCGGAAAAATATTTGGCAAACAACTTCGCCTGTGACTTTGGAAGGACATGAAACCAGTCTGTAAGTCAGGTGATAAGGCCCGTACCCTGTTCAATACCTCCTCATAGGCTTTAACCTCTTTGAATATATCATCATAAACAAACTTTTCGTGTTCATAAGCTTTCATATTGCAGTGCATCAAATGGTTGTTCACTAATTGATAAGGGTCATGCTTTTTGTGCTCAATATTTACTAGTTTTATTTCTTTGAGCACTTCTGTTTCCACCTTGGAATGGCCCAAGTTTAGTAATGAAAATTTCCCGATATACACAGGGAAAATTGGCCAGGATTTCTTTTGAGCCACCTTTAGCTCTATTCCGATGCCGCCTTTCACTATTTGGTTTGCTACCTCTCTCAATACCAGTCTGTCTGGGAGAAATTTTGGAAGCACATGAGGGGGGATTGAGCACCCATAAACCCTAATGTAAGAGAAGTTTTCATCAATGAACTAGTCGACTATTGCTTTGAGGTTTTATGAGACTGTCTCAGAAATGCGAGGGGGTTCACAACCATAAAATTTTTTATGCATTGGAATTACTGTGAAATGACAAATTTCGTAAAACGCATTCTTAGCATTTTCTTCCCATAGCATAGAGTGATACTCCTGAATGGGTTCGGGGCAGGTTATGTTCCAACTCCAATTCATCATGGGAAATGGAGTCACAAAGCAGATTACATCCATGATGTACGCCGACATGTAAAAGGCCACCGGTTGACCTTTAGATCTTGCAAATATGCAATTTGAAACCTCTTGGGCTAGGTTATCAGACAAAATATTGCTCCAGTTAAAAGTGTATCCTTCTGATGCTTCTAAAAGGGGCACCCATTCTGCAGGGAAATGGCATGGATTCTTTTTCCCGAAGAGTCTAAAAAACATAATGGCTACATAGACCATGTACTTGTTCAAAGATGATGTGGCATAAATTCCATGGGTATCAGCCCTAAATTTCGATGGACATCTCCACCATTCTTTGATTAAATCGGGATAAGTTCGGTTTTCCTCAGTACACTCCTTCCTTTGAAATTCAATTGTAAATTCAGAATTATAAATGTACTTACGATTTGGTGAGAGTTTGTACATTACTTGTATATGCTCTGGCCTGAATGAGATGACAACAACCACTTGATCGTTTAAAATGCTTCTTGTCGGGATACCAATCTTCTCCAAGGCCTAATTGATCATGTCGTTGTATGCCATGAGCCGAGGGCATGCTGCGATCTTATGAAGCTCCGATTCTACTATATCCTGAAGGTGATTCTCGGAATCAGTAGAAGAATTTTTGATTTCGTAATCCAGGAGTTCATAGATTTCTCTCCAGGATTTAATTGAGTCGATGGCTTGTGGCATAGTGTCAGATATGATATCTCCTTCTGGGTTACGCATCTCCTCTGTATCTTCACTCTTCTTCATTGCTTTCTTTGGTGCCGTAAATTTATGTTAGATGGAAAACCTGTCACAGAAAAGAAGCGTATGAGCTTGGTCGAATGTGAATTATCTTTGAAAGACAGAACAAGCATAGGTTTTGGAACACAGACTTTTAATTCGCCTTAAACTCTTTTTATGATGAAAACATCGACGCAATTGACCTGTAATTAATTACATTTAATGCAAAAAATATCTCTGAGATACGCATTAGTGTCGCAACATTTATCACTTATCGGTTTATTAATATGGCCGCATTTTGGTGCTTTTGAATTCAAAATTCAGAAGATTTCATTCAACGGAAACCGAAACACGAATAAACCTAAGAAGTTTGATTGTCATTAATCAGGCTTCCAAAATAGAGTTAATTCATTCTAAACGCAGATTATGAGTTGAGACTTCGCGTTTTGCGATTTTGGGGATCATGTTGACAAGAGGTATGTTATCGCTGAACCCCGATTCCCAAAATTGTGAAATCACGATAAGATTAGGTTTTAGGTCTTAACTATTGTATTAATAAATTAATTAATCAGGATTAAAAAATAACTTCCATTCTTTCGGGAAATCGGGGATCGGGATTCCGCGATTAGATATGTATTAAAACATATGTTCTCAATAAAACCCGAATCCCAATTTTTTTTTTTTAAAGTTAGTCTTAACTCCTTTAGGTTTTAAGTTTATCGTGATTCTTAAAGAACGCGCGTCAAAATTTAAAGACAATTTAATTTTTTGCCTTTTTTAAAGGTTAGTCTTAGGGATAAAAAAATTTAGAACCAGTTTCAACACCATTAACTATAGAAAACTTTGAGGAAGAAGATCCACTTGAAGATCCTTCAACCAAACAACCCCCTACTTTGAACTCATATCAAAATGAGAAGGAGGTGCAAAACCCACCTTTTCCAGAAAGACTAAATATCAACAAACCTCCTACTCATATGGAATTTGACTTCTCGGGGGAACTCAAGAATGTGTGCATCCAAATACCTCTCTTCCAAGCTATAAAATATGTCCTAATATACTCAAAAGTTGTTAGGGAGACATTCCTACAAAGATAGAGTAGAAAAAGGAAGATTCCTAGATGGTGCATGTGATAGGAAAATTGGCATACTGAATGCTCAAAAGAGTTTCCATGACCAAATATTTAGACCCTGGCACTCCCATATTCGATTTTCAGATCAATGGGACCACCATCCATAATAACTTAATTGACCTGGGGTTTCCATTAAAGTCATGACTTGAAAAACCATGATAACCTTAGGGTTGAAGGGCCTTAGAAAACCCCAACGATATTACAGTTGGTAGACCGATCCATTGTAAAATCAAATGGAATCATAGAAGATGTAGTAATATTAGTGGAATCTTGGGAGTACCCTGCTTATTTTATGTTCCTACAACCTAAGGCTTCGTTGGATGGCTACCTGATAATTCTGGGATGGCCATGGATGGAAACTATTGTTTCCTATATATGATGTAGATTTGGGAGCATGACAATTGCTCATGGAAGATCAACAAAAAAAATCTCCTTGTACCCCTTAACCAAGCCTAGTATCGACCCGGAAACACCCATTTGGGTGGATGACATGGAGGATGAGGATACGAATGAGGAGGTTTCCCAACAAGTACTTTTAGTAGACCAATACCTTGTTGTTAGAGAAAATATGGTAGATGGAGAGATCATTGATTTCATAGCTTCTGCCTCATCATCTTCTTGACATAACCTTAATCAGATCCTGAGCATATATGCTCAAGAAAATCTCTCCATGGATAATGCACCACCAATACCATAATAGACACCCATTGTTGAAATCCTTAAGTATCTTACCAAACCTGTAGAGATTAGCCCAGGAAAATTTCTAAACATTAACCGGGGGATTTATGAGACACAAAAGAAACAACTCATTGAGTTCCTAAGAAAGTACAACAATTATTTCACCTGTGAATATATAGATATGAAGGGAATCCACCTAGAATTGTGTACACATCATATATACATCAAAGAACAATCCATAACCATTCACGAACCACAATAGAGGATGAACCCAACATTGAAGGATACAATTAAGGAAGAACTACATAAAGTACTCTCCGTAAATTTCATCTATCCTTTCTCCGAAAACCACTTGGTCTCCCATATCATTATAGTTCCCAAAAATAATGGTAAATGGAGGATTTGCATCGACTATAGGGATTTAAACAAATCCACACACAAGGGGAATTTTCCCCTACCGTTTATCAACCAAGTGTTGGACACATTGGCCTGAAGAGGTACTTATCTTTCCTCGATGGGTTTAGCGGCTACAACCAAGTTCAAATTGTACCATGGAGAACATTCAAGAGAAGAAAACGTTCACTTTCCCATGGGGAACATTTTTATATAGGGTGTTTCCATTTGGAATTTGCAATGCTCTAGCTACCTTTCAGAGGGTAGTTCTTAGTATATTTTTCGATCTCATTCACGAATGCAAAGAAATATATATGGATGATTTCATGACATACGATGACACTAATTCGCTGTGGTTTACATATGTTGCTAATTAATTTCCTGCAGGAAAACTTGCATCACACCTATCACCAAAATAACAACAAAGGGTCATCAGGAAAATATGCAGGTATTCCTGGATTAAAGGATGCCTTTTCTACACAGGACTGGATTTTGTCATCTAGTGCTATGTAAGGGAAGAAGAAATTTATGACATCCTAAAGGCATGTCATGATGGGCCTTGTAGAGGAAACTTCACAGATAAAATAACATGATATAAAGTACTTCACCTTGGATACAATTGGCCAACTTTCTTTTACGATGACAAGGAGTATATAAAAAGGTGTGACAATTTCCAAAGGATGGGATGCCTAGTTTATTTAGATGAAATGCCTCTACAAACACAACAGGTTATAGTAGAGCCTTTTAAGAAATGATCCCTTGATTCCATAGGACCTATTAATCCTCCATCTCGACAAAACTTCTACGTCATTGTTTTCACATACTACATTACAAAGTGGATGGAAGCAAAGTCCCTCCTGGTGGAAATAGAACAAGCTATGGAAAAATTTCTCCATAGAGAAATATTTATCATGTACAGGATACCCAAGAAGATTGTTATAGATGGGAGAGCTCAATTTACCTCCAAGCATATTATAGCCATTACGGATCTCTACTAGATTAAGAACAAGACAACCATGCCATATCATCCACAAGATAATGGGCAGGTGGAAGGGAGGAATAAAAATACTTGAGAACATATTGAAAAAGATTGTTCAACTTCATATCAAGGATTGGGTAGATAAACTTCTAGATGCATTATGGGCATACAGGTCCACCTGGAGAAACACCATGTGATGCACTCTATACGAGCTTGTGTATGGGAAGCGAGCTATTTTTCCCATACAGATTGAAGCGAAAACTTTGATGACTACACTTCAACTAGGCATGGATTTGTCCGAAGCACAACACCACTGCCTTCATCAACTTAGTGAACTAGATGAAATTCGCCTAGATACTTTCCATCATATGTCTGTCATTAAAAAAAAAAGAGCTAATTGGCATGATAATTTCATAAAGAACAAAGATTTCTTAGTTGGAGATTGGGCCTCGCTATTCGACTCAATATTCAAATGATTCAAAGGGAAATTCCACACTTCATGGTTGGTCCCTTATGAGATTGATTGTGTATACGATAATGGGGTAGTAAAACTATGACCCATCGATGAATACAAAACTCTATTAATGGCCAATGGGAACAAACTCTGATTGTACAAAAAACTACTATCCTGAGAGGCCTTTCTGAGAGGTATCAATAATGGCTGGGGAAATAATGACCAGGAGATTTTTCACATGGGTGGATCCCCACCGCCAAATAAAAAAAATCAAATTTACAATAATGTCCTAATCATGAAAAATATTTTAGGGTGAAATTAAGCATGCAATGTCTGAAAACCATTTAATGAAAGAAATTACCACAATTTTTTTTTGTTTTTATTCTTGTATTAAATTCTTGAACAATGGGGCACTTCCAGGATTTCTATGATGGTCATGTCAAGCACCCATTATTCATGAAATTGCATTTTTTCTTTAATCCTTTTGAGTTGCATGATCTTTCCATTATTTTATTGAGTTGCAGATGTTCAGAACATAGAAGCATGTTGTTGCAACACCTTGCGTTCCTGCTGCTGTAGCACCCCATGAACCTATTGTTGCAACACCTCATGATGTTGCAACACACAACCAATGCAAAAGCAAAAATACATGTTGTTGCAACATCTGGATAGAAATGAGATGAGGATTTTGTTGTTGCAACACCACTTGATGCTACAACACCTGGCTAGCACTGAGATGAGGATTTTGTTGCTGCAACACCACCATATGTTGCAACACCTATCCATCACTAAAACGAGAGTTCCATTGCTACAACACCCTGTAATGTCACAACTCCTCTGATGCCACAACATATTGTGATACTTATCCAACACTGAAACGAGAACTTTGTTGCCACAACATCATCTGATGATGAAACCCTTCATGATGTGGAAACACCTTTTGATGTGGAAATATACCATCAAAAAGTCGCAACACTACAAAACCAGGTCATTTATGCACTTCCAATTGACATGATCGAACAACTAGCATAATATTTCTTGACATCAGGCCGACCAAGTGTAGATGAACAAGTCAAATCGACACATGAGGTAAGCATTAAGGGTATGTTCTCCCCTTGTACACGTTTCATACCACTTAATTGAAATAAAGTTTATGTTATTGTTCTTACCCCCTTACCACATGAAACCACTTATTTTCCTTAAATAGTAATCATTTCTCTTTATTACCACCCATTACCCATGCATATGACCTATCTTCCCACCAATCCCATGATAGAAAGGATTGTACGAATTAACCACCTCACCTGTGCCATGTCGATCTGAAAAAATTATGTTTTAATTTCCTATCACCTTTGTCGACTTATTACTTTCAAAAGGTGGTGAACTTGGATTTTCCATTATTCCTCCCCGACTAGAGTGCTACAAGACCTCCTCTATGACCAAGTCAGTGAAGCTACCATTATGCGACCAAATTATGCTATGAAATCCATGGGTGGCTCCATTATACCTCATGATCCAGACACAGGCCTGCTAAAAGCTAACAATGAGGTATGGAGAGTCTTCCAAGCTACGAGATGGACGATTTACATTGAAATATTGCATGGGTTCAATGAGGAAGTTTCTCTATAGTTTTCACTCAGTCTGCTGGAAAACAGGGCTGAGGTCCACAAGTTACTGATAATAGTGGATGGAGAATCTATAGCCATGGTAATAGGGATGCCATGGGAGGGAGAATGATGGTTTTCCCAAAAAAATGGCATTACCTGCTGTAAAATATAAATTCTTGGAAGTAGGGGAAGAATTAGCAAAGAAAGGGAATGGGCTTGATAGGAAATCCCTATCTTCTCTTTGGGAAAAGGTTGCATAACATATCCAAAAGTACTTCACCTACAAAGGACGCCACAAAATCATCTTTTGGTATCACCCAAAGCTCTTGAACCACCTTTGACACCAAAGGTTAGTCAATGTACCCTTCTTTATTTGGAAATTCTTGGAACAAATGGATCACAGTGTTTAGAGGGACAAGTGGCCATGCTATTTCCTCTCTCACCACAAACTTATTAATTTCCTTGTAATGCATGCACTATAATGAGTAGGTCGTGCATGGGGGCACCTCATGAGTCTTCCACCACCAGTTGAAAAAATTGAAGGAGTAATAAATGAAACACTTGTTGTAACACAAGAGACTAAAACAACAGGTTGAAGACAACCTTCGGGGGAGGTAGAGAAACACCAAGAAACCTCCTATGGCCTTGATGAGAGGACACCCTCAAAAGGAAA
This sequence comes from Picea engelmannii, assembly GCA_009831015.1. Lineage (NCBI taxonomy): Eukaryota > Viridiplantae > Streptophyta > Pinopsida > Pinales > Pinaceae > Picea > Picea engelmannii. Next base: position 359,096 of record ML780654.1, on the reverse strand, counting down.
GGTATGACCCATGTGAAAAATAAAAGCTAAAACATTACATGAGATAAAAATTCCAAAGAAGAAAAGGACATAGTCCTCGTCCACAAAAAAAATCCTTGTTGTAACACAAGAGCCAACAAAAGGAGGGGAGTGGATAGAAGAGGCACCTGCTATAACACAAGAACTAGTAGGAGGAGGGGAACAAACAAAATAAATTCTTGTTGTCACACAAGAACCAACATGATAAGTGGACCCACTAAAGGAAGGGATAGAAGAGGAAGACCCTGCTGCAACACAAGAAACAATAGGAGAAGTGGATAAAAAAAATATTCCTACACAGACAAATGAAGACCCTTCTGCAACAAAAGAACCAATAGGTGAAAATAAAAATCTTGCTACAACATAAGAACCCGTGGGTGAAAAGGAAAATCTTGTTGCAACACAAGAACCAATAGGTGAGGGAGAAGAATGTTGCAACATGGGATCTGGCAAAGGATATGAAGGGAGAACATGTTGCAACATCGAAGGTGAAAAAGGGTCGTACTGTGCCCTCCAAGAAAATAATTCTCAAGAAAAACAAGCAACAACGCATTTCAGGTAACATCTTAAGGCTATTGCACTATGTATTTATGCAACAAAACATTAATTTAAGAAGAGTGAATCGAAAACTACAAAATAAGGTGAAAATATTAAGGGAAAAATTAAAAGGGGGCCAAACAAGCCTTTATTGCCTTGCCCAGGTGGTTGATGTCAACCAATAGGTCTGTAATGAACTTGAAGAACGATCTGCTAAACATTCCCTGGAGGTAGAAAATGTTGGAATAATAGTGGTACTGCCCGAAAGAGTGGATGTTGAAACCCAAACTGAGGTGAAATTGACTAAAGAACGAGGAGACCAAACCAAGGAAGTAATTTTTCCTGAGTAGATAGATGAGGAAACTCAAATAGAGTGTTCGACAACACATGTATTCCAACAGAGGATGAGCACCTTCAGTAACCACTCACATAACCATATCAAAGATCAACACACCAATGTTTTCACATGGTAAATCCCCTATGGGGAAACATCCACGACCCCAGCCAACGCGACCACTTGGAGAAGTTTATTAATGCAAAGAAAAAGATTACAAAGATATTTTACAAGAGTTTCTCACAATCGATCATCGACAAATGAACCTCCATGCTCTTTAAATAGAGATCATGGACCAATCGGGTGTTAAGTCATAGATCAATGGCCGTTAAGATCAAGGAGAGTATGAACCATCAGATCACTCTATGTCGAGAACATATCGTGACTGTCGGATTTCCTAACTACAAATGCATACTAAAGAAACACACTTTTACCTAACGACATATT
>ML780654.1:335007-356857 GCA_009831015.1 Picea engelmannii | reverse complement strand
AACTCCTAACATAGATCGAAGTTTGGAAAACTTCTCTTTTGTAAGAGACTTTGTGAAAATGTCTGCAACTTGATCTTCTGTAGGGAAAAAGAGCACTTCAATAACTTGATCATGAATTAGCTTTCTGATGAAGTGCATGTGTAGATCGATGTGTTTGCTACGCCGATGTTGAACTGGGTCTTTGGCGAGCTTGATGGCACTCTGATTGTCACACCAAAGGCTGGTCAGATGCTGGTGTTGGAATCCAAACTCTGAAAGGAGTTGTCGAATCCACAGGGCTTCCTGAATTGCATTTACCGTTGCTCGGTATTCTGCTTCTGCTGAAGAAAGTGAAATAGCCTATTGTTTCTTACAGGCCCAAGTGGCAGGTCCTGAACCAAGGCTGAAAACATAACCTGCAGTAGATTTCTGATCATCAGGGTCGCCGACCCAATCTGAGTCAATGAAACCAACCAATAAAGGAGTCCCCCCTGAACTGTAATGTATCCCGAACTGAACTGTACCACGAACATAGAGAAGTATCCTTTTAGCTACTTTCCAATGGCTTTCATGGGGTGTTTGCATATATCGGGAAATAATACCAACAACAAAGGAAATATCAGGACGGGTATGAGTCAATTATAAGAGGCTACCAACTAACTGACGGTATAGGGTGGCATCAACTTCAGGAGAAGTATAGGTGGCAGAAATCTTGACTCCAGACTGGAAGGAAGAAGGGGTTGGTTTACAATCATCCATGTGAAAGCGACGAAGAAGGTCACAAGCATACTTAGACTGGGAAAGAAAAATTCCTTCATTGGTTTGCAAAACTTGGAGGCCAGGGAAATAGTGCAAAAAAACTAAGTTTGTCATTTCAAATTTCTTCTTAAGGTTGGTTTTCACATGGTTTAAAAGTTTCGAGTCACTACTAGTAACGATAAGGTCATCAACATAAAGGACAAGGATTATGAGATGGCTTCCTACTTTCTTGGTATAAACATTAGGATCAGAATGGCATCTAGAGAATCCAGTGGCAATAAGAAAGCTATCCATTTTGGCATACCAAGCTCGGGGAGCTTGCTTGAGACCATAAAGAGATTTCTTAAGGAGACAAACAAGGCTAGAGTCATTCTGGACATAGCTAGGAGGTTGTTCCATGTAGATTTCTTCTTGCAAATCTCTGGGAAAAAAGGCAGATTTAACATCCATTTGATGGACCTCCCATTTATGTGAGGCAGCAAGGGCAAGAACAAGGAAAATGGAATTCATTTTTTCTACAGGGGAAAAGGTTTCATTATAGTCAATTCCTTCAACTTGGGAAAATCCTTTGGCAAATAACCAAGCCTTGTGTCTTTCAACACTTCCATCTGATGCATACTTAGTTCTGTAGACCCATTTTCATATAACAAGTTTTATTCCTTTTGGAAGAGGTACAAGATCCCAAGTATCGTTTTCCATTAAAGAATGATACTCTTCATTCATTGTTGTATCCCAATCTGGATGACTTGAATCTTCTGCAAATGTCTCTGGATCATGAGTTTCTGAAACTTGAGCCAAAAGAGAAGAGGCTCGCTGGAACTGTGAATGTGTCCAACGCTGATCTGAAGGATCACTGACAAGATCACCAGTTGTTTCTCGTGTTGAACGAACCCATCTAGGAAGCGGTGGAGCCAGTGCTGGTTCAGGTTCAAAGGACTCATCTGGAGAAGGGTGAGCAGGTGGAGGTGGATTTTCATCCTCATTGTCATCATCTGAAGAAGAAACCAAATCATAAGAAGGCACAAACACTAAAGATGGATCGCAAGCCGAAGAAGGCACAATCGCTGAAGATGGCTCACAGGCCAAGATATTTTCATCAAATTTAACATCTCTTCTAAGAATAATTGCATTACAATGTGATTGAAGAAGTCTGTAACCTTTGACATCTTTAGAATAACCAACAAATATACACCTTAACCTTTTAGGTTGCAATGCTTTCCTTTTCTCATCAGGAATGTGAGCCCATGCTATACTGCCAAATACACGAAAGTGACTTACATCTGGTTTAATTTTAGTCCAAGCTTCTTCTAGTGTTATATTTTTAAGAGCCTTTGTGGGAGTGCGATTTACTATGTAATTTTACAGTTGATGGCTTCCACCCAATACTTTAGACTTAATCCCTTAGATTGGATCATACAATTAGCCATTTCTTTTAATGTGCGGTTCTTTCTCTCAGCAACACCATTTTGTTGTGGTGTATATGGAACAATGTGTTGCATTTGGATTCCATGTGTAGTGCAGTAGCTTGTAAAATTATTGTTCACATATTCACCTCCATTATCTGTTCTTAACCTTTGAATTTGATGTCCAGATTGCTTTTCTACAAGGGCCCTGTAGGCCAATTTTTTTCAAAAACTTCACTCTTGAGTTTTAAGAAGTAAACACAAGTACGTCTAGAAAAGTCATCAATGAAAGTTAAGAAATACTTGCACCCAGAAAAAGAAGGAGAAGAAAGTGGACCACACAAATCACTGTGAACAAGATGCAAAGGACCCGAGGCGTGCCAAGAGGCACGTTTGTCAAAATTGTCCCAATGATGTTTGTCGAGAACACAACCGGCACAAACACCATCTCTGCATGAAACAAGAGGAAGACTAGTCACCATCTATTGATTACATAGTTGCTGCAATGAGCGATAGTTTAGATGAACAAACCGCTCATGCCAAAGTTTGTTCAAGTCATCTCTATGAGAAACAAAAACTGATGAAAAAGCTGATGACCCAAAGTTGTCAAACTTGTACAACCTGGTAATATCATCAACAATTCCAGTTGCAAGAACATGCTTAGGATCTTTTAGATCCTTGATTACAACTTGGTGAGGTGAAATATCGACGGTTTTACCTTCACCGGAATGAGTGATTTGATATACTGATAGAAGGTTACAAGAAATATTTGGAACACATAATACATCATTGAAATGACCATTTTCTACCTGACCTGTTCTAGATCCTACAACACTAAGATATCTATCATCACCAACAAATATTTTCTTGGTGTTACATTCATTTAGAGAAAAAATTATGGCTTTATCCTTAGCCATATGATAAGATGCTCCTGAATCAATAAGCCACTCATCAGAAGAAGAAGTACTAGTAGAAGGTGCATTGAAGGAAAAACTAGAAGCAAAAAGTGCATGTCCATGAAAAGAAGAAGAAGAATCAATAATGATATTGTGCTTCTTCATCGCTGCTTCTAAGGCTACCATCTTCTTGAAACATTTGGACTCATCATGACCATCTTTATCACAAAAGTTGCAATGTCTGTTAGTATTCTTACTTTTATATTTTTCTCCTTTGCCACCATTAGGAGCTGAAGCTGTCTGAGCGAGTTTGGGATCCTTAGGTTGTTTGTTGTTGTAGAGAGGATGTTGCTTCTTGGGATACTTGGGTTTATCTTTCTGTTGGGCAACTAAGGCTTTGTTCGAGGTACCTGCAGTGTTGATCACTCCAAGTTGTACAAGCTTATCTTCCTCTCTAATCAAAGAAGCACAAAAGGACTCAAGAGTGGGTTTTACATAAGCTTTCCCTAGAGCCTCTTTCATGGCATAAAAGGTAGATACAAACACAGAATATGCACTACCTAGCTTAGAAAGAATAATATATATGCAACGCTCTTCCTACATTTTTATCTTACATTCTTCACATAAAATTCTAAGTGTTTTAAACTTAGATAGATAGTCTCCAAGGCAAGAAAAAACACTTGGAATCAAGGTCAGTATTTGATTTTTTAACTGTTTTGCTCGAATAATATTGAGTTTACCAAACACATATTCAATCGTGTTCCAAGCTTCTTTGGGGTCATCAATTCCTTGAAGGTGGTACCTTAAATCAGGAGAGATGGACATTCCGATTAGTCCATGTGCTTCGTCATTCCTATTATCCCATTTGGCTTTCTTATCATCATCAATGGGTGTTGTTTCCTTTCCCAAGGTAATCTGCTACAGGCCTTTACTTCTTAATAAATCTTTCATATGGGATTTCCATTAGAAGTAGTTGTTGCTGGTAAGCAAGACATTACTTGTAGAATCCATATTAAATATGTAGATAATGTGGATTTAAAAACTAAAAATAATGATCTGGATGGAAATATCTCGAAAATTTATGCGGTTTTTAAAAAAACGACACTGAAAACGAACTTCCGATGCGAAAGTTATGCCCTTTTTAAAAAAGACATAAACGGTAACCAAATAACCACGTGATAGTGTAAGCTACTTTATGAAGTGACCCACTTTTATAAAGAAAAGTGGGGATCACTTTTACAATGAATTTACCTTATAACAGAAAAATTGCATGCAAAATAAATAACTCTAAAATAAAATATAAAGCTACTTATAGTGATTCACTTTTATACTTGAAGTGAAATGCACTTTACAATTTTTAGCATGAACTTTTTTAAAAAAAGTAACAAAAGAGAGACTTGAAGTCTAGCAAAACATATTGTAATGTTCAGAAGGAGGATTGGGGGTGTTGTTGTTGTGGAAGACGGCCTTGGAGAGCATGCTAAAAAAAAACTCTTTTCACACAAGAAAGAAATTTCACTTCTCAATGACAACAATGGTTAGATCTTGGTTAGCTTACCTGGAAGATGCATTTTTTCCTATCTGTTTCTGATTTTCCGAGATCACACAGGGTGCGGGGCAAAGATAATACGCAGATATAAAAGATTAGAAACCCGGAAATAAAAAATACAAACCAAAATAAAATTAAAATAAAACTTTGCAAAAATTTAAAAAATGTGTATTCAGGCTTTATACCTCCAGATCTGACAGTAATGGTTGTATCTTGGACAAACAGAAACCTTTTCGAGTGAAAAGAAAAGTGTTCCTGAATGAAACGAGTGCTCCAGACGCAATGGAACAGTCCTCTCAGCCCATAAATGTATGAAAATTCTAGAAAATGGAGATGAGGCAACTCGGCTTCACGATCTCGATCTACAACAGGAGCGGGTCTTCAAACAGGCTCTAATACCATGTTCGACAACACATGTATTCCAAAAAAGGATGAACTCTTTTAGTAAACACTCACATAACCAAAAAAAATATTAACACACTGATGTTTTCACGTGGTAAAACCCCTACGGGGAAACATCCACGACCCCAGCCAACGTGGCCACTTGGAGCAGTTTATTAATGCAAAGAAAAAGATTATAGAGAGATTTTACAAGAGAGTTTCTCACAATCAATCATCGGAAAATGAACCTCCATGCTATTTAAATAGAGATCATGGACCAATCGGTTGTTAAGCGATGGATCAATGGCCATTAAGATCGAGAGTATGAACCGTCGGATCACTCTATGTCGAGAACATATCGTGACCGTCGAATTTCCTAAATACAAATGCATACTAAAGAAACACACTAAGAAACACACTTTTACCTAACGACATATTAGACCAAGTAGATCTTAACTAACTCCTAAGTGTCTAAATATCCTAACAGAGGGGACCTTGACTAAGGATCGAGGAGATCAAAGAGATGAGGTAATACCCTCTAAGTGGGTAGATGAGGAAACCCAGATAGAGGGACCTTGTATGAATGCTATTGGAGTCCAAACATATATTAAGGATGATTTCTAGCTGAGGGAAAACCTGACCAAATGGAAAAGTATGACTAAAGCTTATGAAAAAGGAATAGTTCCTCTTGAAGAGTGTCGATAAGCCATCTATAACTTAGGGCATAGATGGGATGAGAAATTGGAAATCCATTGATGTAAATGGGAATGATGGAAAAATTATGTTAATAAGGCTTGTAGGCTACAAACCAAAATAAGACTCCCCAGGGAAGAAAAATGGTAGACCAGTTCCATTTTGGGATCTACTCTCAACTATAGAGCATCCTCTCTTATATATTCAATATTACTAAATGAGAGGAACTTCTTGTTCAAATTTAGAGTAGTAGAAAAATGTATGCCATACAAAGTGACCTATGCATAAACCTTATTGAAGGTATACTATGAGATCAACAAAGAAGACAAGGACTTATTGTGTGAACTCTACCATCATAACCTTCTCTTGAATTATTACCCAAAATGGAATCCAAATCCTTTTGTTGGAGACATATAGCTAAGGGAATTTACATCATTTGTGAGCAACCACGCCCAATGGAAGAATGACCTGTTTGTTTCCTAACAGAATGAGAATTGCGACCTATGGATAATAAGAGAATTCCTTGAGCCCGAGATTGTTCTTATCTCACACTATGCATGAGTTAATTCTCAGACACATGCATCCTTCATGACTAATAGCTAAGAAGAATCCATCTGTGATTTTATCCAGTGCATATTTTATTTGATGCGATACACCCTATAGGGAAGTAGATAGATATGGGAACAATCCATAGTGGATATAAGGCATAGACATGCCTTCAATTATCAAAATTTTATAGTGGCGTTGAAAAGAGAAAGAAGATAATTCATTGTATGAAGACATGTGGAAATAAATGGGTAGGGATCAAATTTCATCGCCCTATGATTTGTTTTCCTTCACCCAAATACCAACGAGATTATGATCTATGTTAAAAGGAGGAATAAGGTTACTAGTAAATAATTTCAAAAAAATGGAGGGTACTATTTAACATTTGACAAAGGACATTCAGACTTCAACATCGACAATCTTCATTACAATGCCTCCCATGTAGATTCATACTTACCATCCCAGTTGCATGAGGACATGAAACAACTTTGGTTGGGGGAATACGACGGTCGTTTGAAACACCATCCTTTTCATACCTTCACTTTTCCATTTTGTGCCACTTTAAGCCTAATTTTGAGAATAACGATATATTTTTCCTCATGTACTTTTCCTCACAACTTATGTAATTTCAATTGGTTTTGCTAGCGTAATTAAAGGAAAGTTGACCTTTTATGCTCACTAACAAAAGAGTGTTAAGATATTGTTCTAGGAAAAATGTCACAAGTACTACAAGAAGGGTTGCCACAACACTAGAACGTTGTTGCAACACATAAAATTTATTGGGCCGTTTCTATAACACATTTTCCATTTGATGAAAGATGTTTTCTAGTTGCTACAACACAATTTCCAGTTGTTGCAACACATTTCCATTTGTTTCAACACTCACCAAACCATTGTTGCAACACTGGTTAGTGCCATTGTTGCAACACTCGCTGTCACCACTACTAGAACATTGCCTCCATGAGTAGTTACACCATTGACCCTCGTCCTAGTCCTACCATTTATGATAGTTATGATGAGTTGTTTGCCACATATTCAATGGTAAGTGCATCATCTTGTAAAGTACAAATGGACAATTAGAGCACTATTTTGAGACAATTGGCGGAAAACGAGTTTGGGGAAAAAGGACAAACATACAGTTGGAGGCCACTGAACCAAGACAATTGAGGCAACTGATCCAACAGATTATTTCTAGTTGATAAGGGTGCTGAAGCACAAGAATAACCAGCTCACCTATCCTGGTCGGATTGTTGAAACAAAATAAAGAACAACCTAAGGATCGTAGATCCTCATGGTTGTTCTCAACTCTTTCTTGCTATAAAAATGTGATGTGAATCGTATAAGAAGCCTGCTCAATTCGAGTAAAGGGGGTGTTATCGCACAATTTGCACTTTGATAGAAGGAAAGGTAAAAGGAAAGAAAATTGGCGTAACTTGAGGTTATCCTATCACTGCCACCTCAATAGGATTCCTCTTTCTATTTAAGGTTGTAGGCCTAGGGGAGACATCCTCGATGACTTGGGGGTTTGAGAAGGAAAGGTTTAAATGGATGATAAAATATCCCCTCTCACAAGTCACCATTGATCAGAAAGTCTCGGTTTTATAACCAATGAAATGATAATATATCAAGGTGTACCTGCCCGGAACAAAGCAACAAGGAACTATATATATTGCAAGTACAAATTGTTAGTTAGCACTTCATAAAACCATATAACTTCTCAAATAAATAAATTGGTTGATAATGATGAAGTAAACAAAAAATTAAAACAACAATATTTATGAGGCAATACTTCACAATAAGTTCCTTGAAACAACTTCAAAATGACTAAGAATTATCAACCATTAACATTATAATAATAGCATTTATTAGAAGCAAACAAGGAAACACATTAATTAGCCTTTTCAATTTCTTTTAGAAGCTTTTAATGCTGCAATGTATGGTTGTAGCTTACTTTAGTAACAACAACAATAATGTTAGTAGGTTAGGCTATTCTAATGTTAGAAATGGTTAGTAGGAAGCTCAGGGTATAGGTTTTGATGGTTGTTTTGATCAATCACTCAATAAGAAGACTTAGACTAGTGCTTTTAGGGAAAATGGAGTCAATTATGTGGCAACAAATGTTGAAGGAGATGATGATAATAGGAGAGTGAAAGACAAGAGAGATTAATAGCTAGAGTGTTGGTAACCCAAGGCTCCAACTATCAAACCATAGGAGAAACTAGCTACTAAGGTTTAGGTAACCCTAGGCCTTAGTAGAATTTCCTCCCTCTTTAACTCAATGATGAAGCAAAAAATGACTAAGATGAAGAAAATAAAAGTAGGGTATTGCAATGGCAAGGCCCTAGAAAATGCTTCAAGAAAATCAACCTCTTGGCAAGATCTAGTTGGTGAAGGGTTTTAACGCTAGGAAAATAACATGTACTAGTCTTCTTAGGGTTTAAACAAGCAATTTAATAATCTCAATGTACATGCAAGACAAAAAGGAATATAACCATTCAATTAAAAAGAATTTGCAGAAATTTTACTTACATACATCAAGAATCATCAAGTAAAACCCTAGTTGAACACATCCACCAAGAAACTTGCCAAAATACTCCAAATTTAGCCTTCCTCAACAAGTGCGCCTAAAATTTCAGCCAAGAAACCCTAGATAGGGTGCAAATTTCAGTCCTCGCAAGTGTGAGTGGAAGATAATGAAAAATACAAGGGTAAAAACCCTTATTTATACACTATCAATGACCAGAATTAGGTCAAAAAAGCCGACATGGCCAGTTACACATAATATCCAGTTTTTAAATTAAATTTCAAAATAAAACCCTAATTCAAGCTATAAAGATGGCGTCATGCCCCTTTAGGGTGATGTTAGGCCTTCTTAGGGAAACGTTGGCATCCTGGAGAAAAACGTTAGGCCTCCTTAGACCTCAGGATCCTACCACACATGCCACTTGGCACACAACTGCCTCCAAAGTATCCAAAACACTGGGTGACGTCATGGGCCTTCCAAGGCCTATATCATGGTGAAAAGGGAAAGACCCCCCTGGTTCCAGGCCTACCAGGATGTCCCTGGTGGAACGTCCTCCTCTCTCTCTGGTCCAAACCCATGATCTATCTCTGCCCTTGGCTGAGGTCTCAACATTGATCTGGTGGGATTTTATCCCTATGGAGGTCCGAACTAATCATCTCCCCATATGGACCTGTCCATCGGGTGTGTCCCTGCAACATCAACAAGTACACCCTCCATGGGCTCATAAGTCACATGGATCATAGCAACGCCAATAAAATCTAATCATCAATTTATTTAAACATGTGCATGAAACCCCCTTTCCTGGACAAGTGCTCAAAGAAGTTATGCTATTCTAAAATCCAGGTTTGGAGGGGATGCTAGGATGACCTATTGGGCTAGTGCTCATTGGATGTGGGATGTTTCCAGGTGAAGTCAAATCGAGTCCATGTAAGTGGATTAGGTGGTAGGGGATGTCTGGGAAATGGGTGCGGTGATAACAAGGAAATGTATGGCTTACATGTGGGTGCCTCTGAAAAGGGTGAGCTGCACCTTATCAGGGATGCAAATGTTTCCAAGACCATTCATTACTTTTATATTTTATTCTTTTTTGTTTTCAAGAGGCTAGTTAGGGGACATTGCCCTGGCATGGTGACCAATGGTCATAATGTTACCCACAAGCATTTCATAGAAATTAGAAGGTTGGCTCGTGATGAGACACCCCTTTATCTTGGATATTCCACCAAGAGCCACTACCCTGGCGTGGTGACCAAATGAATGGTAGTGTCATACTACTACATTCCCATGGAACTAATAGGCTGGCTCGTGATGAGACCCCCTATCCTCCATCTAGGTCTTGATTTATTATTTTTTATGGGTCCCTTTGTTTCTTGTTGAGAAGCCTTTTATTGGTTTCTTGAGGATCCCTGGACGAAGCATCTCAAGGTTTCATTCTTTTGGATTTTATATTTTTTTCATCTACTTTTACCCTCTGGGCCTTTATCCCCTTCTTCCCACAAGTTAAGGTACAACCCTTTGATAGTTTGGCCAACCCAATGCCTGAACTAGTGTATGGGATGGATGAGCGGGATAAAGATGAAAAGTGGTAAGTATGGTGGGAATGAATGATGACCTCTCATGAATCCCCCCAGTGGAAAATCAAACCCTATGGGAACCATCTTACTAGGGAATCATGTCATTCCCCCTAGGTGTGGTCAAGTGGAAAGGAATAAGGTCCAAGCACACATTAGAAGTAAAAAGAATTAAATGCACATATTCAATTTTTTTGAGAATCAAAGTGACACATACCATGATACTTGAACTCATTACCTCATGGAAAAATACCCATTTCTGATGCAAGACGAGGTCAATGTGATGGATGTTGTTTCTTTTGACAAAGTGGAGGTGCTAAAGAGGAAAAATATGGGCCCTCTAGGGTCATGCTCAAGTCAATCTGGCTCTGGGTACTCCATGTCTAGGACCTGTGGGCCTCGAGACATAATCTCCTTAGTTATCCCTAGGATAGGGGATAACATATAGCTCCAACTCGGGGACATGTGCTCACCGTAGAGTGCATGAGAACCTCAAAATCTCCGAAATAACATGTGACCTGCTTGATCTCAACATAATACTATTGGTAATAATTTGGGGTGGTGATATCACCCCCAACTCATATATATACAGTATAGAAAATGAAAGAAAGCAAATGTACAAATGGAAATACAAACTATTCTAGTATGAAATGTAAATGGTATATACAATGAAATTAAAATGCCTACCTACTTACCTATAATTACCTGTGATCTCTGCCCCCTGATGGGTTTTGAGGAGGTGCCCGCTAACTGGTAATGGGCGCCTTCTTCCTTCCAATGTAAACAAATAGTAGGCATCATTGACTGACTTTCTTCCAACTATGAAGGGTCCAAGCCAAAACTATGTATTTCCTTTGACATTAGTAGGCTCTCCATTCTTTGTGTTCCACATCCATATTGTGTCTCCTTCTTTGTAATCTTTGGTTCTGAACTTGGTTGTTTCTTGAACAACCCCGCTGTACTGTCTTGAGGGAGGAGGGTGGGACTCTGATATGAAAATTTCTTTTTGGGATGGTTGGATCAATAAACTATCTTCTCCTTTCTTTAATAATCTGTTAGCCCTAACTTCCTTGTATTTATATTTTTTCAGGAGTTGTTGATAATCCTCCTTCTTTAGCCATTGTATCTGATCAAAGTCTTCTTCTGTAGAAAAAGGCATGTCATCAGGATAAAATTCAGGAAGACTCTCTATGATTGGCTCATGTGCTTCATCATTTTTGATGTGGTCACTAATTTCTCGCACATGGATTTTGGTCATTGGCACATTCAGGAGACGACTTATTGTTCCATTTTTTATAGGCACATTGATATAGGTGAGGTCCATCTCTAGAATGCCTCCCAACATTGCAGCAAATTTCCTGGACAACAACATTCCCCACACATATGGGACATCTAATACCACAATGTCCATATGGATCACTCTTTCGGGGTATCTTCCAAGGCATACTTCCACATTCTCAATTACCCCATGTGTGGGTATGGCTCTAGACTCAAATCCACACACATTCCTATAAGGTCATGTGACTTTTAGGCCCAATTATTCCATGACCTTTAGAGACATCATGTTGGCACCTTCCCTTGAATCTAGCATATAGTTGTTAAGGCACTTGTTATTCATCACCAAGGTCATGAATAAAGGTGGGTGTTCTTCATACTGGACCCTAAAGTGATTGTCTTGTAGCATAATAGGAGGGTCCATTGGTCCATCTGATCCCTTGAATAAATGATCAAATCTTTCTTTGACGGATGGTACCTTGATGACTTCTCTCAAGGGGATGGTCAAATGAATCTTGGATAATTCCCCTTCAAAGTCAAAGTTTAAGTCCACTCTTTCAACCTTGGGAGGATTCTTAGGAAGGAGAGTGTTCATGGGTGGAGGCCTTGTTTGGGATACTGCAGGACCAATAGAGAGAGGTTGGTTCAGTTTATTTTATCTAGTATACACTTGGAATTCTTGTTTCTTCAACTTTTCTCTTGATTCTTGGTCCAGGTTATTTATGACCTCCATCCTAGCCTTCGTGGCTTCTTCCTTTATTCCCTCTTGATGTTCCTCAGGGGAAATATTAAGGCAGATTTGGGGGTCCTCTATGGTATGGTCCATTATGTTCACTTGGTCATGGCCTCCATTGTTGTAAGTATATTCATGTTCTCAGTGTGACTCACTGCATTGCATGCACCAAGGGTTTTCATCCACCACATTTGACGAAGCTAAGGTATTTGGAACCTCTTGATCATTCTTTGGTTTGAAAACTTGGTTCCCTTTTTGGAATTGACCCTTGTATGGAACCCTAGGGGCTTGTTGCTGAGTCCTTTCTAGGTTGACAATCCTATTCATCATTAGTTCTTGGTTTTTTACCATGCCATCTACAATCAGTTGCCAACTTTTCCATATACTCATGTGAGGATATATGTTGCCCCCAGATGAAGGAACTCTGTGAAAGGGTTTGACCATACTATAAAACTGAATCCCCCTAGATGAAACACCAAAGGTTAGATAGATGTTCACCATAATAAAAGCATTTGTAGGAACCGAAACTGTGGAAGAAGGATAGATGGACGAGATATAAGAAGTAAAAGGACCACCTATTTGAGCACTCGATCCTAGAAAAGTGAAGCTAGGATTGGGTCCAGAGGAAGGAGGATTCCAACCTCCTACCATAGGATTTTATTGAGGTATATGAGAGGATTTCAACCTCATACCATAGGATTTTATTGAGGTATATGACCCATACCAAACAAAAAGGGAGAATAAGGAGGCATCGTGCCCCCAGACCCAAAACTAGGATTCATATAAGACGATGAAACAAAGGATGACAAGTGAAAAGTCATGTCTAGCATACCAAAAGAGAAAGGATTAGAGGCCCAAGGAATTGGCTGAGTACTATGATTTGGTGTACCACTTGGAAATACAAAAAGATTCATCCCCATGGACTGAGCAATGACCATGGGTTGGGTAGCGCTAACTGAGGGAGTCAAAGGGGCTCCACCAACCATAGTATTCAAAACTCACGATGCAATACAAAATCCTAAGGAAAACTAATAATCAAAGAGCACACTCCTAAATAAATATAAAGGCTAATGCACACAATTAGGATATGATGGCTGAAAGGGACTTCCCGAACCAAAGTAGGTATGCCTCACCGAAGAGGGGCCTTAGACTCCGCAATAATAGAGTGGAGGTATCAGAACCAATTATAAGGACCCTCGTAGGCCTCACATCACAGTCGGTCATATCTCCCCGGAAAGGAAATCTCCTGTATAAAGTCTGTGTGCTATCCAACTCCTATCTAACTTAGGGTACCTACAAAACAACCCATGTAAGAAACCTATGCGGATACCTAGGTCAAGTAACTAGAGTCACCACGATATAACCAATACTTAGGTGAGCAGTTGCAAGTCTGATCCACCGTATGGGTGGGGTGGAAAATCCCAAAATCTCGAAAGCACCACCTCTCATGGAGGTAAAGGTACTAGTGAGACCCCCAAATATGAACCTTCCAAATTAATGTTGTGTATGTGAAATAATTTATTGGAAAATTTGTCAATGATGAAGGCGCTTCGACATGTGTTATATCATTGTCTCGCTAGAAATCCATTGGATATATTGAGTTGACTCTGTCTCCTATTGATGATAAAGGTAGCATCAGACAAGTAATTTCACATTGGCTTGTGTCTAGCATGTGGAAGTCATCGAAATTATAGTGTGATTTTACTTTAGTTAAAAGAAACTAATTAAAGTAAAAGTTTTTTTATTAGTGAATTGAGTTATTTAAGGAACATGCTTAGCATGCAGTATGTAATCTAAATATTAAGTCTATGTGAAAAATAATATTAACCATAGATCACTTTGGAGATTAGAAATAGATTGCAACTCATTATTATAAAAGCAAGTCTAGGGTTAAGGAGGGAGACACTTTGAGAGGTAGTCACTTTGGTGAGAGACCAAGGTCAAGGATAAAAAAGGACTTTTGCTAGAGTGAGGGGTGTAGAAGCAGAGAAGTAATTTTTCTTACATGAGAGTGAGGAGTTACCATAGGTTGGGTGAAGATATTTCATCCAAGTGTTGATGTAGAGAGGGTTGGATCATGAAGGACCGTGATTCAAGATCTTGGATAGGTGGAGACAGACTTCCATCTAGAGATCATACAGGTCAAGGATGAGAGAGAGTAGAGACAGTCGCAGGTGAGATTAATAGGATGGAAGCCATAGGGAAGGGGTGATATGTATAGAAGTGTCTATACATGTACGTGGGTCACAGTGGAGACAATTGCATACATACGTGGTTCACAAGAAGGAGGACCACGTACACCTCAAAAATCATGTTGTTCAGGGGTCGTGCAATAGAGCAGACTGTGTCAGGTTTGTTTGTAGTTGTATTTCTCTCAGTGGGCCATTTTTCCTATTACGAGAGCCCTGATTTGATATTAATAAAAACATCTAAGTATTGGTTTTCCTTCCAGGTTTTTTCTAGGGGTAGTTTATTTGAAAATATTGGTGTCTTGTGTGTGAGTTTTTGGCTTCCTTATTTGTGCTTTTGTTGCATGTTTAGTTGATTACTCAGTTGTGATTTTAGTAGATAAAGTGATCTTATTTTTAGATAACTATCGGGTGTTGAGTAGAGTGGTAGAATATCAACATGGTATTAGAGCATACCAAAGGTTGAATTCCAGGAAACATCAACATGGTATTAGAGTCAAAGCTTTGAAGGAGAGAGAGAGTCATCCTTTGAGACACATTTGTTGGTGATTCTTGTTTTTTTTCTGGACAGGTCACAATGGTGAACACGTTGAATATTGAGGATAGGTTGGAAGGGGAAACAAACTTTTAGGCTTGGAAGGGAAGGGTTTTCTTCTATTGGAGGATAATGACCTCAAAGAGTATGTTGAGGGTGTGTTTTCAAGTCCTACTAATCCGTAGGAATTAAAAACTCACGAGAAGAAGGAAGTGAAGGCCAAGAGGGTGTTGCTAGAATCCATGAAGGATCACTTTATTCCCCATGTATCGGGGAAAAACATTGCTAGGGACATATGGGAGGAATTGAAGGGTTTATTTCATAGTAAGAATGAGAATCACATAATGGTGCTAAGATAGAAGCTTCCATACTGGTCAAGGTTGTGGGATGGATTCATTCAGGAGGAACTTTGAGATGAATATTTGAATGGAGGCTGGCACAAGAATGATGATGAGAACCTTTCTCTTACCATCCAAGAAAAGAAGTGAAAGTTTGAGAAGATTGTCAGTGGAGAGTCTACCTCCCAAGTCAACAAGAAGAAGGACATGAGAAAATTCAAGTGCTTTACATGTCACAATTTTGGACATTATTCAGGTCAATGTTTGCATAGGAAAAAGTGTGGGAATAAAACGCAACCAGAGGTAGTTGCATCGACAAAGATTCAAGTGGATGAGTTTTGCAATAATTTTGAACATACAAAGTTCTTATTTGTTTCCCAAACTTGCTTGGGCACCATATCAACTGGTGCATGGTTGATAGATAGTGGATCCACAAGTCATATGACAGGAGGATGAGAGGTGTTTCATAGCTTCACAAATTATGATTGAGATATGCATGTGGAACTTGGTATGGGGACCAAGCATGCAGTAAAGGGGTCTGGCACAATGCCATTCTAGTTGGAGTCAAGAGGCACATTGAGAGTGATGAATGTTCTATGGGTGCCAAAAATCAAGAGGAATGTGATCCTAGTCTTAGCGATTGAGAAGGGGGGATTTGACGTAGCATTCCAGGATGGAAAGGCATTGATGAAGCCCATAGGATCTATTTCATACAAATAATTTGTCTTTGGAGTTAGAGAGAGTAACTTGTATAGGATAAAGGGATAGCCTATGAGAGCAATGGAAAGATATAGAGTGACAAAGAAAAAGGATTTTATAGATCCAAGGTTTGATCAACTCAGAGGGAGTCAGCCTTTAGGTTCAAGTGGGAAGGAACAACCTTCCAAGTTTTTCGAGAAGGAGTCATGGTATGATATGGACATGTAAGATGGTCAAGAGAATGAGGATTCTAGGAGCATGTTCAGAGGTCATGAGTCTTCAGAGACAGGTTAGATCATGATGGCATGGATAACTTCTATGTCATAGGGAGCAACCAATCAAGTGGATTGGAGACCATGAATGGTAGCGGATCTAGTAGTGAATATAGAGCCAACTCTAGGTGGGAGAAGTACCTTCCTCGCTAAGAGGGAGTATTGATGTGAGTGGTAGCATCAGATAGGTACTTCTGCATTGGCTTGTGTCTAGCATATGGAAGTTGTACAAAGCCTAGTGTGAGTTTACTTTAGTTAAAATAAATTAATTATAGTAAAAGTGTTTTTATTAGTAAATTGAGTTATTTAAGGAACACGCTTAGCATGCAACATGTAATCTAAATCTTAAGTGGGTGTGAGAAGTAATCTCAATTGTAGATAACTTTGGAGATTAGAAATAGATTGTAATTCGTGATTATAAAAGAAAGGCTATGATGAAGGAAGAAGACACTTTGGGAGGAAGTCACTTTGGTGAGAGACCAAGGTCGAGGATAACAAAGAAGGACTTTTGCTAGAGTGAGGGGTGTATAAGCAGAGCACTTTTGCTTACACGAGAGTGAGGAGATATCACAGATTGGGTGAAGAGATTTCATCCAAGTGTTGATGTAGAGAGGGTTGGATCATGAAGGACCGTGATTCAAGATCTTGGATAGGTGGAGAAGGAATTCCATCTAGAGATCATACAGGTCAAGGAGGAGAGAGAGAAGAGACAGTCGTAGGTGGGATTCAAAGGATTGAAGCCACAAGGAAGGGGTGAGCCATACAGAAGTGTCCATACGGGTTTTCCATACATACGCAGTTCACAAGAAGGTGAATCATGTACACCTCGAAAAGCATGTTGCTCAGGGTCCATACAACAAAGAAAACAATGTTAGGTTTTTCTCTAGTCGTATTTCTCTCAGTGGACCATTTTTCCTATTACGAGATCCTTGATTTGACCTTAATAAAATAATCTAAGCATTGGTTTTCCCTTCGGGGTTTTTCCGAGGGTAGATTACCCAAAAATATTGGTGTCTTGTGTGTGAGTTTTTGGCTTCCTTATTTGTGCTTTTGTTGCATGTTTAGTTGATTATTCAACTATGATTTTAGTAGATAAAGTGGTTTTATTTTGAGCTAACTGTCGGGTGTTAAGTAGAGTGGTATAACATCAACATGGTATTATAACATACCAAGGGTTGAAATCTAGGAAAAATCAACATCTCCTACAATGTTAACCACATTTGATGGATGTCCGTTTAGGCTGCACGGTCGCATTTCCTCTTTCCATGTCCAGTTAGGGGGAAAGACTATTTTGTTGAAGTTGAAGTAGCCGATGCTATGTTTGACTACAACCTTTTGTTAGGAAGGAGTTGGACTTATGCGATGATAGTTGTAGTCTCATTGGTTTTTTGGGTTTTGTGCCTCCCTCATGAAGGGAATATCAGATGTCGTTTAATCGCTTTAGCTCAGTGGTGAATCTGGGATCTATGGTTCCATTGATTGAGAATTCTCAGATGATAAATGAGAGAGTTGGTGTTTGGATGTGTCCTTATCTCATGTGAAATTTTGATTTCCCCATGCCAATTTTGTATATTCTTGCTACCCCGGTTGGCTACCAGAAATCAAGCCCCTCAGTCCCTGTCACAGGAGTTGGTTCATTATGAACCACATACTTTGAGAATCTCTGGGTATTACTCTCACCGTGAGAATCAATTGAAGGTCTTATGCATGGAGGGATGCCCATGTATTTGTTTGCATATGAGATAGCTTATCGAGCAATCCAACAGGCTACTGCAGACTTTGATCCTACTCCTTCATAAACATAATAAGAGGATCAGTTTCCAAAGCCCATTTGGGCTAAGAATTCTTTGACTTCACTCGATTTCCTTGACATGGTATTTATTTGTGACAAAGCTATTATTGAGGCAATGACATGCCCAAAATGACCATGGGAGGATTTGCATCATCAATCATATTTCCTTCCAAAACTCAGTGGAGTCGAAAGTGGAGAATTATGATCCGTTGTGAGTGGAGGTGTTGATCAATCTATTAATCCTTTGGAAAAGCATGGTGTCTATGCCGAGGGGAGCATGGCCAATATATCAAAGACTATTCTTATTAACATCTCCAAGACCCCTGACGTCGTAGAAAACATTTTCATCAATGCAGAATGCTCTCCTAAAGAGATCTGCACATATACTTCTTTGTTTAAAGAGTTTTGTGATTTTTTTCCTGGTCCTACAAAGAAATGCTAGGCATTGACCTTCACATTGTCGAACATGAGATTCATACTTATGAGAATTCCAATCTTGTTCGGCAAAAGTTATGACTTGTAAATCCTAGGAAAGCGACAACTATAAAGGCTAAGGTAGAGAAGTTGCTTAAGGCAAGTTTCATTTACTTGGTACTTGGTTCCTCTTACTGAATGGGTGTCAAATCTCATTCATGTAGACAAGAAGCAGGGAACCATACATGTCTGTATGGTTTTTTGTGATATGAACAAAGCTTGTCCAAAAGACAACTTCCCCACACCTTTAATCGACTAGATTATTGCTAAGTGTGCAGGAAGTGAATTGTTTTCCTTTATGAATGGATTTTATGGATATAACTAGATTCAGATCCATTCACATTACTTACTCCCCTATACAACAAGGGGATCATTCCATTCACATTAGTTATTCCCCTATATAACAAGATTTCCCTACTTGACTCCATGTGCTTATTTAAATGGATGTGATGTGGCTCGACCTTCACGTTTGATTAGGGAATTGGTTGGTTGTTAAGCTTTCCATTAGCCATAATGTTCCATGTTTTCAACATAATGGCTTGATTGGTGAAATTGTTTGCAAGAGCATTATGTTCACATAATACATGGAAGAACTTAACCTCTGATAGAATGTTAACTTCTTAGTTTATCAATTCCAATAGTGATTCCAAAAGAGTGTCGCCTAGAATGGTATTTAGGACCATGTGCCTAATAACATTTTTCAAATTGCCTACAACACATAATCTTTGCTCTTAATATAAAAAAATAATATAAATTGTTTTAATCATAATACAATTTATTAAATAACGAATATTTAATGTAATCTTCTTTATTTATTTGATAGATTTAAGTTTAAATATTTTAATTTTTGGACCTTTCCCATTTGTCATTAGTGGATCCAACTAAGCCATCTTTTCCAAAATTACAATTTTTAATTATTGAAATTGTTCTTTTTAAAAATGGATATAACATTTTTAAATATTCTTAATGCAATTCAATTGACAAAAAAATATCCATTATCTCACATCTTAATAAACATTATTCTTAATGCAACTTAATTAAAAAAAATATATCCATTAAATCTTAATAAACATTTTTATCATAAACATAAACTTTGATTGAAAATGATGTTAGAAAATTATTTTATTTTTAAATTTTTCATAACTCATTTACTAATAAATTTTCAATATAAAAAAAATACAATTTGTTATAATCAATAATACAATTTATAAAATAAAAAATTTAATAAAATAAAAAATTAATACATACAATAAATATGATACAAAATTAAATATACACATATTAAATAATCTATTTTATGTTAGTTAAATTTTAATTTAAATAATAATCTATTTTCAACTATAGGAAGATATACATACCCTATCCCCTCTAGATTTGAACTTATAACCTCTCTTAAGAGGAAACACATATTTTTAATATCTAAAATTTATTAATAATTATATATATAAATGTTTTAAAAAATGTATTATATTTTTAAAATAAATACAAAATACTAAAATACAAAATACATAAAATAAAAAAATAAAAATCATTAACAGTTAATGAATGTTAATGAAGTATATTATAATTAAAATTGATTTATTTGGTTAGCTTCCTATGAAATGACTTGAGTTCCATGATATAAATTTACATTAATCACTATTTTTTGTTGTTTGGAATCCATTTCTGAATGCAGAAATGGATTCAGCATGTTGAAAAACTCCTAGAGCACTCAGATTCTACAGAAATAATCACTTAAATCTACGATTCCAATAATTTCTAGCTGGATTTCAGTAAATATCCCCTAAAAAATCTTCATTTCTTAGAATCAAGTCATGGTCAAGCTAAGATTATATATATATATATATATATATATATATATATATATATATATATAAAATCTATTTTTAAGGTCATAGTCAAGCTAGACCTAAAGATTTTGATTGATAAAATGTAAAAAAATATACATACCCTACCCATGTACCAAGAAAACCAAAAATGACTATGCCACAAGGCAGTTTTGAGAAAATGGATCGCAATAAAAATATGACTGAAAACAAACAATGGCTATGTCACTCGGCAGTATGGAGAAATTGGGTCACCTGTAAGATTAAAATGTCCTTCGGAACCTGTGAATTGCAGGTATTTACTTGAATTTACTAGGACATAAGGACTAAAACATCGAGAGAAATTTCCTGTGAGTTGCTGGTATTGACTTGAATTTACTTGGGCATAAGGACAAAAATATTGGGAGAAATTTCTTTAGCATGTGAGTCGGGAAAAGGTTTCTTTAACCTATAAGCTGTTACTATTGACTTGACTTGGGAGAAAAGGAGAAGTTTCTTTACGAGGGGCAGGCGTGGATAAGATTTTCATGCCGCTGAACCTTTCCAAAATTGCTGTCATAAAGCAATGCAACCAAACCTGGTTGAAATCTGTAATACATTTGACGTTTTCATAACTGTCAAATTTTAAAAGTAGCATTAATTTGAAATTTCAACCCTGATTCCAACGTCTTACAAAGCCTGAGCCTGTGGCGCAGCTTTCATAGAGATGCGAACAGTTTGAAAAAGAGTTAGAAAGGAGCCCGCAGCTTTCATAGAGAAAAATGAAAGATGTGAACAGTTTGAAAAGTTGAATGAAAGATGCTGACAGTTTGAAAAGTTGTCTACAATCGCAGAGAAAACAAAACATAGAGAAGAAAAATGGCCATATTGACCTAACTAACACGACTAAACTGGGGGCATACGAGTGGGCGGCCGACTAACTTGACTGGACTGGGGGCATACGAGTGGGCGGCCGACTAACTTGACTGGACTGGGGGCATAGACGTGAAAAAGTTATGTGGGAGGGCTACTGACTTGACTGGACTGGGACATACAGGCCAAGAAATACCTTAGTAAATAATTTCGGTGCACTCGGCTTCATAAGAGAACCTGTATAATATATATAGATAGCCAAGGACACAGAACTCACAAGCTTCGAAAGCCGCTGAAGTCGAATCGGGAGAAATGGATCTCAATGCTGTTCTTCTTCTCATATTGTTACTTTTGTGCATGCTTGCCTCTCTGCCTTCAGCGATGTTTATTAATGACTCAACGGTCTCCAAGCCATATTCCCATACCCATCAATATCTGTATGACCACATGCATGGTGGATTAACTTGGCTTCAAAGTCATTTTGATTCTGAAAACATGGTGGAGGAAGGTGAATTCATATTATCATCAATGGACGCCCACGATAAAAGGGACCTCGACGCTCTCTTG
>ML780654.1:299504-318300 GCA_009831015.1 Picea engelmannii | reverse complement strand
CTAAGCCCTTTCCTCTATCCTTTTGTCTTCCCCTGTTCTCCATGTTCAACGCATTACCTAATGTCTCACCTGTGCTTTTCTGTCGCATTTCCTCACTAAGGATAACACCAACAACATCATCAAATTTTAAAGTATTTGAACCAGAGACAGAGTTACTTATAGCCATGACCAAGCCATTCTAGATTTTTGGCTATGAGCACAAGATTAGAAGAGCCCTAACCTCATCATCAAAGTCCACTTTTACAAAACTTAATTGATTAGTAACCGTATTAAATTCATTTAAATGATCTGCAACAAACCCACCTTTCGACATCTTCATATTAAATAATCTCTTCATTAGAAATGCCTTATTGGACGCCGAGGGTTTTTCATACAATTTGGCCAACGTGTCCATCAAACCCTTCGTTGTATTTTATTTCGAGATATTGAAAGCCACCGATGCTTCCAGACTCAGCCGTATCGTTCCTAGATCCTTTCTATCAAGAATCTCCCATTCTTCATCCTTCATGGCCACCGACTTCTTTGCTACTCCGCTTAATGGTAGGAATAGATCCTTCTGATATAAATAATCTTCCATCTGCATCTTCCATAACTGGTAGTTTTGGCCGTTAAATTTCTTGACCCTAAACTTTCCATCTTCCAACATTGCTCCCACTCGAACCAAGAACCCTCTTTTCCTGTGAGTTACCTTACGCTCTGATACCAGTTGTTAGAAAAACAGGACCGCGAAGCAATAAAATAAAACAAATGTGGAAACAAAACACAAAAGATACACAATACAAGAGAGACACGGATTTACATGGTTCACCCAGTGTGGGCTATGTCCACCAGAGAAATTGCCAGGTCCTTTCTTTATTATTATCCAACAAAATGAAGGGATACAACCTACAGCAAAACCCGTTGTAACTTCCTCTTCTTTCTCTCACAGTCTCCTCTCTCAGAATACAATACTCGCCAACATTCATAGCCGCAATACATTTCCCTCATAAAAGAGGGTTGCCTTCTATGGAAAAAAACACTAACATAATCTCTATCGTTAGATCTGTGACCTTATAATGAACGGTCCAGATTTACAATGAAATTACAATATACTTTTACAAGGAAATTTTTTCTTCGGGTGCTTCACCCCTGAACCCCCATTGGGGGACACTACCCTCGAACCCCCGCTAGGGGTCCACTTGCCCCTAGACCCCCTATCCAGGGGGATAGCCCCCCTGGACCCCGCAAAGGGGGTACCCCCCCTCTGCACTCCCCCGCGTGGAAGAGTGTACATACTTCTAGGGTGTAAATACTTCATGGGGCATAAACACGAATGAAAGTAAAAGACCTCTAAATCAGGAAGATAATTAGGGTCCACAACCAACATAGGGTTGCAGGTACGGTGTCGTTGGCAGGTCCAACCACTTGATGACCTCTGCTGAAATCAAGTTCTTCTAACTCCCACTATCGACAATGAAATGAAGCGGAGCCCCCTTTACCCACATCTTCAAGTGAAAGAGGTGTTCTCCTTCCTCTGGTTCTTCTGGTTCGCTTGGTCAGACTTTGGTGGTAGCAACAATGGTGTTAGAATATGAAAGATTGTGCTCATTTTACCATTGACAATACCCTTGTCACCCAACCATAGGCCGAAGCCAACCTCCGAGCACCTTGACCTTGACAGAGAAGAATACTGGTAGCAATCAATAGCCAAGAAAGGCTAATGCACCAAGCAAGAATAGAAACCAAGCTGATCAAATAGTCCCACCCATAAACTGGCGCAACACCTTCCCCGGAAACTTGCACACAAAACTGCCAACTACAGTGTGTAGAAACTGCTCTTTGTGATTCTGAGAAGTGTGAATAATGAGAACTGGCGCCCTGTATTTATAGTGGTCTGGCAGACTTACTGGGGTCGACTTCTCCTTCTGGGTACTAATTAATTCATATTAATTATATTTCTGCAACCAACATCTCATCTAGGGTTTCCTTTACTTCTTTGCTTCCTTTTAGAATATTCTAATCTCATCATAGGTCACAGTAGAGGTCCATACCTCCTGAAACTACCATAATATCAACACTCCCTCCTAGCTTGGGAGGTATGGTCTTGAGCACAAATAGACCATTCAACTGGTAGTATCACGAGCATCATCATTATTATCCAACTGGATAATATTCTATGACAACTGGTACAATATCAATTGATAGAACACACCTGTGTTTATCCATGGTAGTACGCAACTACTCAAACCATGACACATAGTCACAAACAGTGGAACAAATCCACCACAGTAATATATCTCTACCGTATGGAGACAAGCAGTCTCCATAACAATCATCTGATGCCAACCTGCACAGAAAAATATTGTTAAAATAAACTGAATCATCTGGGCCAATCTTTCACTCACGTTTGTGAGATATGAAAGAATATATGCCCTCGAAATAGAACAATGAGATATCTAGACTATTCTTCTCAAACAAGGAAGAATAATTGTCTTGTCTTCTGAACCTGGACCATTCCCCACCCTGGGCCATTTTTCCTACACTAATCAAAGTGCACCCTGGAGAAAATGTATAAACCCTAAGGAATGCATGTCCCTGATTGTTGAGCCTGGACCATTCCTCCTACACTAATCAAAGTACACCCTAGAGAGAATGTATAAACCCTAAGGAATGCATGTTCCTGATTGCCAAGCTTGGACCATTCCCCACCCTGTGCCATTCCTCCTACACTAATCAAAGTGCACCCTGGAGAGAATGTATAAACCCTAAGGAATGACTGTTCGGACCATTTCCTCTGTTAACCACAAGAGGAAAAGACTGTCTTGCATCAACCTCCAAAACAGACCATTCCTCATGTTAACCACAATGAGAAATCATTTTTCGGTGAGGCGGGCCAGTCTTCTTGAGTAACCCTCAAGAAGAGAGACTGCCCTAGACCACTCCCCATGTTAACAACAATGGGAAGTCATTGTCTATGATACATCAACAATTTGGACCATTTCCCATGTTAACCACAATGGGAAATTGTTGTCCGTCAGAAATCTCAATCCACTTTCCGAATAGGAAAGAATCTGTCCAATCTGGACTATTTTTCAATCACAAAGATAAATGTTTCAATAATATTTTAGTGCTCCCTCCTAAACTGGAGAGTCTTCCCTTTCAGCTAAGGGAGTTATTTCCACGATCCCCATCTTCTCTTGGAAATATGCAAAATTTATTTTGGATAGAGGTTTTTTTAGAATGTCTGTTGTTTTCTCGTCAGTGGGGATATACTCCAGCTTTACCTCTCCTTATTGGACTTCATCTCAAATAAAGTAGTATTTAATCTCAATGTGTTTCAAACTTTCATGAAACACGGGTTGATCTGATAATCTTATACAACTTTAATTATCACAATATATTATGGTCGATTCTAGAATCTGATCAAATACATCAGAGATTAACTTCCTTAACCATATTGCTTCAATGCATGCTTCACATGATGACATATACTCTACTTCTGCTGTGTTGAGTGTGACAAACTTTTGTTTCCTGCTGCCCCAAGATATCATAGCGGAGCCCAAGCTGAAACACATACCTGAAGTGCTCTTTTTGTCCTCTGCACTTCCTGCCCAATCTGAGTTTGTGAATCCATGAAGTTGTATATTGTTGTATGCGGTATATCCCAAACCATAGTTTATTGTTCCATGAATATATCGTAATACATGCTTTGCAACTATCCAATGCTCATGTCTTGGTTCCACCTGGAACTGGCTTAGTGTATTCACGGCAAAGAAAATTTTTGGTCGAGTATTTACCAAATACATTAATGACCCAATTAGTTGTCGATATAGAGATGGATCTACTAGATCAGAATATGGAACTTTCACTTTCCTTATATCCGCATTCATAGGAGTGTCCACGGACTTACAATCCATCATTCCAAATTTCTGAAGGATCTTTATTGCGTACTTTCCTTGTCCAAGGAATACTTCACCACGCTTCTGCCATACCTCTAGTCCCAAGTAATAATGCATGAGACCTAGATCTTTCATATCAAATTCAAAATCTAATTCCTTCTTGCATTGGATAATGAGAGACTCTTCACCTATTATGAATAGATAGTCAACATATAGTAGTAGGATTACAGGTGCATTGTCGACGACTTTATAGTAAAGGTTTGGATCTGCATGACACTTGGAGAAACCAAGTCTCGTTAGATAGTTGTCCATTCTGGCATACCAAGCCCTTGGAGCTTTCTTGAGTCCATATAGAACTTTCTTCAATCTGCAAACATGAGTGTCTCTGGAATGTACCTCAAACCCTTGAGGTTGTTCAATATATACTTCTTCTTCAATAGCTCCATTGAAGAAAGTTGTCTTTACATCTATCTGATGTAAGTTCCATCCCATGGAAGTGGCAAGAGATATGATATCTCTGATGGAAGTGTATCTAGCCACCGAAGCAAACATCTCATCATAATCTTCTCCCTCCTTCTAGGAGAACCCTCTAGCTATGAATCTTGCCTTGTATTTATCCACGCTTTCGTCTGCTGCATGTTTGATCTTGTACACCCATTTTGAAGTTACCACCGATTTTTCTTTAGGTCTTGGTATGATTTCCCATACCTCATTTTTCATAATGGATTGATGCTCTTCCATCATAGCTTATTTCCATTGTTCCTTTTGAACTGCTTCTTCAAATGTGGTAGGTTCTTCATCTAGAAGCTTTGGCATGTAAGCTGCATAACTTGAGAATCTTTTAGGTTTTTTACTCTTTCTGAATGTTCCTTCTGGAACTTTGAGTCTTTCCACATCTTGTAAGGTATCTTCAAGCCAAGCTGGTCTTTTCTTGGTCTTAGGTATGATATCTGAATCAATTTTTTCACATCGCTCCATAGGATGATCAGGTAGTTCCTTTTCGTCATTTATGTTTTCTGTGCTTTCTTCATCAAGTTCTTCAATCTCTTCTTCTTCTATATTTTCTTCGATGGATTTCCTGAAGGCCATCCTTTCATTGAACATTACGTATCTGTTGACCTTGATCTTGTGTTCTTCTGGAATACATATTCTGTAAGTCTTGGATGAATCACTATATCCCACGAATATCCCTTTCTTTCCTGAAGGTTCTAGTTTATTCCTCTTGTCCTTGGGAATGTGGGAGTAAACAGGAAATCCAAATATTCTTAGATTTTTCACATTAGGTTTCTTACCTGAGAAAGATTCTTCTGGTGTCATGTTCTTCAATATACGATGAGGACTTATGTTCTGCACATATATTGTTGTCATTGTTACTTCTCCCCATAAGAACATGAACAGACCTTGATCATTTAGTAAGGCTTTTACAGTTTCTTCAATGGATCTGTTCTTTCTTTCTGCTACACCATTTTGTTGAGGATTATGAGGAACGGTCAGCTCCCTCCTGATTCCTGCCGATTTTCAGAATGCAACAAATTCCTTTGATGTGTATTCTCCACCATTATCGGTTCTTAGTGTCTTGATCTTCTTATTTGTGAGGTTTTCTATTTATCCTTTGAACTCTTGAAACTTGCTGAATACTTCATCTTTTGTTTTCAGTAGGTATAGCCAAGTCTTTCTTGAATAGTCATGTATGAAGATTACACAGTAAGAAGATCCTCCTAGATATTTTACTAGCATCGGACCGCAAGTATCTGAGTGTATTAGATCTAGAATCTCCTTAGATCTATTATTTCTGCTTGGGAATGGTTTCTTGATATTCTTCCCAAGGGAACATCCTTTGCAGATTCCTTCATGTGTAGATTGCAACTCTGGTATTCCTTCAACCATTCTTTTGAGAAAGGGTAATGCTTGATAATTAATATGAGCATACCTTCTGTGCCAAAGTTCATTAGGGTTGACTTCGTCATGTAGAAGAGGTTCTTCATTTTGTTCTAGTAGTCTGTACAAATTTCCTTCATGACTTTCGATAACCCTGGCATTCTCTATGCTAGAGTCTTTATGCCATGATAACACTTTTCCATCCACGAAATCTGTTATGTTTCTCTCGTCTTCTAGGTAAGATATTGATACAAGATTCTTTTCTAAACTAGGTACATATAAAACATTGCTTAAGTGAACATAATTACCTGTTTTCATTTTGATGGTGGCTTGTCCAAATCCTTCCACGGGGTAAGTGGTTTTGTCTCCAAGCTCTACCTTGTACGAGGTCTTATTCTCATTTAGATTTGAGAGTCTGGCTTGATCTCCTGTCATGTGCCTAGAAGCTCCGTTATCGATTATCCATATGTCATCTTCAATCATTCCAGTAAGTGTTGAGTAGTGTAAAAGACTGATTATTTCACACATGTCTTTGGTTGATTGGTAACTGGTCATGCCTTGATCCAAAACTTCAAATTCGTCATTTCTGTCTTCTGAGAGAGCCAAAAGGTGCGCTGAGTTAGGGTGCATCTGAATATCTTCTTTTTGAGCGAGATGCTCCATTGCAAGGTGTCGGATCTGAGTTTAGGGTTTCTGCAACTGCTTCTGCTCGTAACCATAGCGGCAATGTCTTTGGAATTTGCTCCTGCTAGTAACCCTAGCGACAGTTCCTCAGTGAGCTCAATACCCTAGCGGCTATGCTTCCTTCCAACATTTAGACTGAATGAAGGAGGTGTGAGCCCATAACCTATTAGAATATGAAAGATTGTGCTCGTTTTACCATTGACAATACCCTTGTCACCCAACCATAGGCTAAAGCCACCCTCTAAGCACCTTAACCTTGACAGAGAAGAATACTAGTAGCAATCAATAGCCAAGCAAGGATAATGCACCAAGCAAGAATAGAAACCAAGATGATCAAATAGTCCCACCTAGAAACTGGTGCAACACCTTCCCTAGAAACTCGTGCACAAAACTACCAACTGCAGTGCGCAGAAACTGCTCTCTATGATTATGAGAAGTGTGAATAATGAGTACTGGCTCCCTGTATTTATAGTGGTCTGGAAAACTTACTGGGGCCGAATTCTCCTTCTAGGTACTAATTAATTCATGTTAATTATATTTCTGCAGCTGACATCTCATCTAGGGTTTCCTTTACTTCTTTGCTTCCTTCCAGAATATTCTAATCTTGTCATAGATCACAATAGAGGTTCATACCTCCCAAAGCTACCATAATATCAATAAGTGGCACTGGGTTTAGCATCAATAATCTGCTTCCCTCCTTCAGGATTTGATTCAGAATCAGAATCAGCCTTTGACTTGGAAGCCTTCAGTTCGTCCATGAGTGACTGCTTGGAGCGACATTCCTCGGTGTTGTGCCAAGGGATTTTATGGTACTCACACCATTTTCCAGTGTCCTTCTTAGTCTTAGATTCGACCATGATATATTGTGATAACCACAACTATGTGAAGCTTTCCGAGAACCTGGTGTTCCATGACAGGTCGAAGCACATTGAGATCAAGTACTATTTTCTATGTGATAAAGTCTAGGAAGGAGAAGTGAAACTCTAGTATATCTCCACAGATGAGCAGGTAGCATATATTTTGACAAAGCCTCTATCCAAAATAAAGTATGTGTACTTAAGGGACAAGATGGGGTTTGTGGAGATAAATCCCTTAGTTGAAAGGGTAGAGATGGCTCCCCAAGTTGCAAGGAAGCAATGATATGTTATTGATTTATGGGCAGTTATTTTCTAGTTCAAAAAATGGTCTAGGTTGGGCAGTCACCTTCCAATTCAGAAAGTGGCCCAAGATTTCTGAGGATAGGCATTTTTCGGTTTGGAAAATGGTCCATAACAAACAATCATTTTAGTAATGAAAATGGTTTGCTAGATTTTTGATGTACCATAGACAGTGATTCCCCTTGTGGAAAGTGTGGGGGAATGGTCTAGGACATTCATTCTTCTTGGCAGTCACTCTAGGTAGTGGTCAAGAAGAATGGTTCGCCTCTTTGGGCAATCATTCTTTTAAAGTTCACAGTTGTGAATAGTTTCAAATGATGGTATGTTATAAGAGGTTGGTGCAGGACATGCATTTCCATAGGAAATGGTCCGGACAATCATTCCCTAGGGAAGACTCATTCTCTCTAGGTTGCATTGTGATTAGTTTCAAAAGAATGTCCCAGTTAGGTGAATAGTCTAGGTTCAAAAATCAAGGATAGTCATTCCCTAAGGCACACTCATTCTCTTTAGGTTGCATTGTGATTAGTGTCGGAAGAATGGCCCAGTTAGGTGAATAGTCCAGGTTCATAAATCAGGGACGGTTATTCTTCTATGCTCGAGAAGAATAGTCCAGATAGCCCATGACTGATGTTTAACTTTTCGAGGGCAAATTCTCTTCCAAATCTCACATATGTGAGTGGAAGAATGACCCAGATGACTTGGTTTGTATCATGATATTTTTATGCAGGTTGATATCAGATGTTATGATTTTTGTAGAGATTATATGTCTCTGGACAATAGTTGTATGCTATTGTGGTGGATGTGATCCACTAGTAGTGAATGTGTGTCACTGTTAGTAGTAGTGTGCTACTAGGAGTGGTTGTGTACCATTGGATAATAGTTGTATACTACTATAAATAGACACAGTTGTGTTCTATTCGATGGAATTTTTCTGATTGTCATGGAGACTATCCAGTTGGATAGTGATGATGGTGCTCGAGATATCCTGTGTGGCTATGATGGTACTACCAATTGAATGGTTTTTTTGTGATCAATACCATTTCCTTTAATACATCCCTAGATAGGAGGGAGTGTTGATATTATGGTATATGCGGGAGGTATTAACCTCTACGTGTAACCTTTGACGAGACTAGAATATTCCAAGAAGAAAGAGAAACCCTAGAAGGTTAGAAAATAACCTTAGAAGACAAGTTGGCTCAAGATAATAATTTATATTAAATTATTATCCTCCATAAGTAGAAGTCAACCTAGCTAGGTCACTTAGAGGACTATAAATAAGAGGGTGCTAGAGCTCATTTGTCACACTCACTCTCACAGCTGCATAAGGACAAGTGGTGTACATGACTAAAGGAGAGTTGCAGCTGCAACAATAGTGAATTGGTCTTTGGTTATGGTTGGACTTTCTGCTTGGTTATGGTTTGGATCTTTTGCTTGGTATGTTAGCTTTGGAGAGAGTTATGCTACCTTGGTTAGCTATTGGTTCCAGGGTTTGCTTATGAAATTATTCTATCTGTCAAGGTTAAGATGCTCATGGGTGGCCTTTGTGCCTATGGTTGGGTGACAATATTGCTATATTGTCTACGGTGAAACAAGCACACCTATTTTTCTAACAAGGGCATTCCGAAAAAAAAAATCCATTTCGTACAATAGTTAGACAATACCTTATTAATATATTATGATTAAAATTTACAGAAATTTTAAACTTCCACCGCTCCTCCATGCATATAATTATAAAAAATTCCATATGTGAGATATGTTATAACCATAATTACCAAATTCATTCGAATAAGCAGAATTCAAAAATTCGGTGAAT
The DNA here is from genome assembly GCA_009831015.1 of Picea engelmannii. Lineage (NCBI taxonomy): Eukaryota > Viridiplantae > Streptophyta > Pinopsida > Pinales > Pinaceae > Picea > Picea engelmannii. Next base: position 308,890 of record ML780654.1, on the reverse strand, counting down.
CTGGTTTTGCCACTGATATGCCAAATTCGAAATGGGATAGGACGAATTGTTGACCACATTTTGAGAAGAAATTTGTTAAAATTAAAAAAAAATACTCCCACTCACTTAAAATGGTAGCTATGTCATCCTTCTTAGTCACTTAAAAGGGTAGATATGCCATCCTTCTCATTAATGAAGATATCTTCATCACACTGTTGAAACACCCTGTCATGTGTAACCCATCAAAACATTTAATTAAAAAATCGCTCTTCCTCTTGCTATATTAAGTTGGAAGAATATGTTATTCTTCTTGATCTATTAAGTTGGAATAATATGTTCTTCCTCTTGCTATATTAAGTTGGAAGAATCAATGGTGTGGTGTGAATAATAGATAGATTTGATTTGAAGTTGAGGCTACTCATCTCCCTAAAAATAATATAACTTTGTGTGTTTTTGTTTCTGGATAGATTTATAAAATACTAAATGACAATATTTATGCTCAATTAACATGAGAAAATATCTTAAACAACAAAATAAATAGAAAAATCAATCCAGCCAAAATAAATTGAAAAAAAAAAAACAATCTAGCCAGGGACAAGGGGCTGAAAACATAAGAAAAACAAAAAACATAATTTCGCTACAATATACCACTTTACCATGCAATGATCAAATATTTAGATTTTCTTAAACAAGCTTATTTATGGTGGATCATGTGATAGCCTTTGTAGTTTCCTTGTAATATGTCGCAAAACTATCTTGAGTTTGATATGGGTAGTTTATATTTTTGAATTTGGATTTGATTGGTTGTTCAAGCATTTTTAATGGACGGTGATATTCTCTTATTATTCATTTTTTAATTTGAAAAAATAACATGTTTTATTATTGGTAAAATGTATATTCTAACACTATTGAATGTTACGTAGTCCAAAAAATGACAACAATGTTAGGCAGTGGAAGCATAACAGAGCATGACCAGAGCATAAACAATCAATAAACTAAGAACAACAATCACACAATTGACACAATGATTTATGCAGAAACCCAATATGGGAAAAAACCACAGGGCAATGATAATCGGTATTCATATTATTCAAGGGATAATTACAATAGCCAACACATGCATACAACCATCCTCTCCTCTCTACGCACACACTACACTCCACAATATTGTGTCTTTCTCACACACTACACACTGACCTCTATTGGTATGCTCATATATATAACCTCTATCACATAGTTACACAAACCGATCATAAATAGATCACACGGTTACACAACCTGTTCATTGTAGTATGCATGCATGCAAAATCTAAATTTAGTGCATGAAACCACATGGGAAATTGGTTGGCACATTTTCAACAATCTTCACCTTGACAACAATTTACCTGATATATCATGCCCGAATTAATTCATCACCCTTTCTGCAAGCCAAGAGAAGCAAAACACCATCATAGCTCCACAACTTCTATAGCAGTACTATTACATGAACATGTCTGCACTATTCTCTCCAGTATGGGCCATTCTTACTCCATCAGTAACCTGTCTAATAAACCAATGCACTTGTCCCATTTTGATGTGTTGGACTTTTACTCAAAGGCACAATGCTTTGACCACCACAAAACACCTTATCCTGTACTTATCCAAACTTACCCAATAGATCTTTACATTATTGCAAGACGTAACCTGAGGTAGGTCTCCTCTTGTCCAATTCTCATGAATCATGACCAGAGAGTAAATCATTGCAACCATTGTAGGTGATACTTGTGCTTATGTGTTTGAATCACGCATTTCCATGCTCTTCACCTGGTTTTTCCATGTGTCTACTGACAACACCAACTTCATGTGAAATTTTGACCATTTCCCATCGCAAACATCAAACTTCCTACTGGCATATAATACTCGATACATATAACCATTTTCTTCTTCATCAGTTAGGACATAAACATGAAGAAAACTTACAATGGAAATTCAAAGGGATTTTACCAGTTTCACATTATTCATACCAAATTTCCTGAGTATCTTCACCACATAATTTTGTTGTGATAACCAAGCTTACCATATTTCATGTCTTTGTGTACTTCCATGCCCAAGATTTAATTTGTTTCTCTCAAATTCTTCATATCAAACATCCTGACCAACTGAGCCAACCTATTGATCTCAAACATGATTGTGCTTGCTACAAGCATGAAATTTAACGCCAAGATAATAAATATACCATAAACACAATGCTTATACTCACTTCTTGTAAAATTTGGCTCACCATGAAGAAATCAAACATCTTGTACCATTTTCCTGGCATGCCTCAGGCCATACAATGATCCTTGAGTTTGCAAACAAAACTTATGTTGCGATCCTAAACTAACCATTCTGGTTGTTCCATATACATCCCATTTTCCTAAAAACTCCATGTAAAACAATTTTAGCATATAGTTGTACTAACGCAAGATCAAGTAACACAACTAGTGCTAACACAACATGAATAGAAGCAAGCTTTTAACAATCGGTGAGAAACTTTCATGGAAATCAATACCTTCCAAATACCCTTCTTCTACCAATCATTCTTTGAACCTTTCATCATTTTACTATGTTTGATTTTATAAAAGGAAATTCATCAAACATTGCATCTTTGTCCATGATGATTTTTTGGGCAATAGGTTTCCACATTCTACATCCCTTAACATCATCACCATATCAAAGATCTACTTGTTTGATATGGGTCTTACATAGAATGTTTATAAGCATCACAACCAAATAATTTCACATTTGAGTAATCACTAGATGACATGTTCATACCTCTTCTAAAATCTTCCAGTCTTTTGCAACAGATGGTGATTGAGTTACCAGATAGCACAATTGCTTTTTTCCACAACTATTGTTGCAACTTGGCATTATTGAACATGTCTATTCGATCCTAGATTCCTTGCAATACTTTCCAAATTCCATAGATATGAACCTACCTTCATCATATATTCTCAAACACTTGATCGACCTGTCAACACATCAACCTTTCTACAGACCCACCTTTCTAACATGGACACACTGCTCCACCTTGAACTTTGCATTCAAACAACTTTGACCAAATCCATCCAAGCCAACCCAAGTGAACCTTTTCCGCTCACCTCTAGGGACTTTACACTCAATTTTCAGTGCTCCACATTAACACGAACATTCCCTTGATTAAGTCCGACTAAGTTGACCAAGTAATCCCTCACCCTTACATCCAAGCCCATTTACAATGGATTTCACCAAGCCTTTTATAGGCTTCATTACACGCAATCCATGGACATAATACCATGGGCTACCCAAAAGCATGGACCCGAAAAACCATGTGCTTTGACCTAAAAACTAGATTTGACTCATTAAATCTTTCACCGAGTCAAGCTTAACCCAACATACATTCCCCCCCCAACATATTCAATCTACCTAAATCTATGTGTAGACTTTTCATAGGTGACCCAATAAACTAGGGGTATGCATGCCTATCCAGGTCTTATAGACGTATACCCATTTACATGCAATCAATAATTTTTATAGCTCCAAAGTAAATACAATTTTTTTTCACGACGACTCAACCATCATCACCCTGCAACTTCTATGTGAACACAGGCGGCAAGACACAACAGACAGATAAAACTTCATCAACCATACCTGAACCTGAAGTTGTTGTAGTTGAGTTTGCTTCTATTTTGGAGTCATGTTTGGATGTTTGTTGTCTTTTCCAACAATCCTTCTTGAGATGCCCAGATTTTCCACAAAAAACAACATTTTCCCTTACCCTTATTGTCTTTTGAATTAGACCTGGTTGTACCTTTCTGTTCTTTCCCTCCTTCTATAGATCAACCTCTGACCACCATTGCTTATGTTGTTGAGGTTTCTTTACCGGATCTTCTCCTCATTTTCTCAAACAACAAAGCTCCCGCAACAATGTCATCTGTTGAGCTTAACAACATAGATATGACCAGATGATCCCAAGAATCAGGAAATGAACACAGTTGTGTAACTTCCGTGTCCTCATCTTCATACTTTACTTCCATACTAGATAATTGACAAATCATAGTATTGAAAACATTTAAGTGATCAACAATTTGTGTACCTTCTTTCATCCATAAGTTGTACAATAGCCTCTTCAAGAAGATTATGTTCTTCAAAGACTTTGTCATATACAGACTTTCCATCTTGCTCCATAAGGATGTTGTTGTTTCCTCTCTAACAATGTTAAATAAAACTTCATCTACCAAACACAGATGAATGGTACTGAGAAATCTTGAATGTAGATCATCCCAGTCCTCATCTAACATACCTGTTGGTCTCTTTTTTATTTCATGTCAATGCCTTGTGCAACCCTTGTTGCACAAGCAGGTCCCGCATCTTGAGCTTCCATAACTAAAATTTATTCTTGTCACTGAATTTTTCCACCTCAAACGTAGAACTATAAACTTTTTCCATTAACACAACCTCCCGAACCATTGTTTATAAAAAAAACTTTCCTTTTTAAAATATGGAGAAATAATCTTATATTTCAAGGTTAAACCATAAAAAGTTTAAGCCAAAAAATATTAATATATATTTCAAAACCTTTTACTAAAAGTTTGAAAACAAATTTCCACTTCTAAACCATTCTACACCCATTAACTTTATGGGACATCCTCCATTCATAAATTTGATCCCTTCACATAATTTGTCTTATGTGTATAATAAGACAAAAGTGAACCACTCCTTTATAAATGTATCCACGTCATGTTGTATCACATCCACCTCGTGTGCATAAAACATTCACCTTATAAAAGTGATTATATCCTATGATTAATGGAAACAAAGTGTCGTATTCACTTCATACCTTGACTTTACCTTTTAAAAGGATATCCTGTGACAACTACCAAAAGTGTCGCACTGTGTAATATGGATCACCTGCGACAATTTTTCTGTGACATTTTCTCCAAATTGTTGTACTGCATAAGAGAGACAACCTGCGATAGTGTAATAAAATATGTTCTAAGTCGATCCGCTCCACTCGGTTTAGATCAGCTTGGTTAACCTTCTTTGTTATCCAGGGATCTGATTATCTTTGTTAGAATTACTCAGACAACTGAGAGGGGGGAGTGAATCAGTTGTCACTGTGCTTAAACAATTTTATGCCTATTAAAACATTATTAACCTTCTCCAAGTGATCATCAAGATTATGCAAGACATGAAMAACAGAAATAAAAAACATCAATCACACATATGATATACATAGAGATAGATATTTCATGAGGAAACCCATAAAGGGAGAAAACATCTTCTTCTTCGAATGATAGGTAGTCTTTTAAGTTCTGTACATCATCTTTCTTTGAGCACCAACTCAAAATGAGGCTACAACCTCTTCTTTAACAAGCTGGAACTTGCTGAGAGCACGAAATCTCTGGTTTCTCTAGCACCCACTAGAAGGAAGCACCAACTCCCTAAGTGTTCCAGCACCAACTGGATGGAAGCACCAACTTCCAATCACACAGTCACCAACCTGTATAACAGAGAACAATGGTTCTCCCCTGCACCACCCTACCACCCTGTTTTTTTTGGATGCAACTAGATGGAAGCTACAACTTCCTGTGTTCAAGCACCCACTTGAAACTATGAGGACAAAAATCCTCCCTAGCACCACCCTACCACCCTGAAATATAAATCTTTGCTTTCTGAAAGTTATTAAAATGATACAGTATTTATCAATGGCTTACCAGTCTCATCATTGTTCTGCTACACTGCTCTGCTCTGATGCATCAGTGTCTTTCTGTTGCTCGCATCTTCTTCATTGTGCCAATGATATCCACTTCAGGTGATACACTATGTCTCGTCCTGCCCACATCCATCACTCTCAAAGAATCACACTCTATTCAATGGTATGCATGTCTTTCTCTCGTCGAGTCCTCTACCCAATCATCATTCGAACTCTTCATCTTCCCTGACAATTATCCTTGATCTGTTCATCACTAGTGGTCATTATCCATTGATTCCTTGGCTTTGTTGGAAGTTGTAACTCTTCGTCTTCTTTTTCAATTATAGCCAGTCATTTTTTTCTTCTTTGGCTTCTAAGCCCCTTCCTTCATGTTACCATCAGTGGTGACCAAACACCTATTCAATAGGTTCTTCCCGAACTCGGTCTTGTGAGTGCTAGATATGTTTCTTGATAGGAACTTGGGTGATGGTCTCTCGTGACCACGTGATTGTGGGCGTGAGCTCTTTTCTCATTAGCCCCCTGTCGCATGTGACCTTGGGCTACATCCTTGCATAAGAAAATGATGGCGAGCGCTTCCAAGAGTGGTTTGGGATCAACCTCTTTTCTCCCTGCAATCCATCTCTAGATGCCACATACCCTTTCTCCAAAACAGTGGTTTCAATTGCAGCCCGTTCACAAAATTTTAAAGTTTACGCACCTTCAATCCCTGCAATGCAACGGGATCATCAATCTCACAATCTTGATGGTGCTCATGAACTGACGGATCAGCTCTAACCTTCTTAAACCGACGGTTGTGATTTACTTCATGATCCAGGCTTTAGGAGTTTCAAATCTCAAACCCTACTTTCCTCGGTACGCCAATCTTCTAGAGTGGAAGATATATTGACACGTGTCCCTCTTGGATTAACAGTCAATATTTCTTTCGGGTCTTTGGACTCCGAAGATTTCAAATCTCAACTTCTCATTTATTCTGACTGGATATCTTTCGAAGTGGAATATTTGTTGACATCTGTCCTCTTTAATACAACAACTATCCTCTGCTCCGAGACTTCGGCCTTTTCGATTCTTCGACGTTTCTCTTTTCCATGAACGCTTTCACCCAGAGTCAACGATCTATTGACATGTACCCTCTTTCATGATCAACAATCATGAGTGACTTCAGCACTTCGGTCTTCGGTAGTTTCAACTCCTATTCACTCATTTCTCCTAGAGTGATTTCACTCGAATGCATAATATTTTGACACGTACCCCTCCTGGCGATCAACGGCCAGGGTCTTCTTTGGGTCTTTGGTGTTCGAGACTTCGAGACTTTAGGATAATCGTTGCTTCATTCTCCTCCGAAGTGGTCACCTGTTGAATAAGTCATAGGTGGTGAAGATCGCTTGATGTCGGTTAACACTTCCACTTACACTATCCTTCCACTGAACTAGATCAATGATTGAGAATGCACTCAAAGTGATCTTCAGATCGAACGACTGAGAGCGACTTCGGACCTTCGTCCTTCGGGACTTCGGGAGTTTTGACATTTGTTGGTGATGAAACTTCCGAAGCAAATCTCTCGAGGTGACGTAGCTTTCTTATGTCACTTGTTGACATGGCACGAGCCAATTTCCTCTTGACACTTGTCATCATCTGAATATGCCATGTGTACTTGCTGACATGGTCTTCCACATTTCCTTGCTGACGTGGTATTCCACATGTCCTTGCTGACATGGTCTTCCACATTTCCTTGTTGATGTGGTCTTCCACATGTCCTTGCTGAGGTGGTCTGCTAACGTGGGTGAGACGCGTAGGCAGTGTAGTGGAGGTGGAGGCAGAGCATGGTAGTGGAGTGTGACATTTAGCGGGTAGTGGAGTGTGACGTCGGAGTGCAAAGGTGGTATGTATGAGTGGTTTGGTGATTTTCTCAGAGGGGGGGTTAGGTGGTAAGGGATAATGAGCGAGGGGGGTCCGAGTTGACAATAAGGTGACACGTATGAGGGTCCCACATGAGAAATACCACCAACTCAGACCCCCCCCCCATGGTTAAAGGAAGAAAGGTCAAGGGGGTCCGATATTCCCTGTCGACCGTAGATCTAAGTGCTTGATTATTGACTGCTGAGATTAGCGTGCCCTTATTCTAACTTATCCTGTCCTTCCACTTATTTCGATCCGACGGCTGATGAAAATTCGAGTGATCGAAATCTCAAATCTCAGTCATTCTATCCCACTTATCTTATCCTTCATTAATTCAATCTAACAGTTGTTGGTCCTCTGAATCGGTGATCCAACGACCATTGTCACTCTTCCTCCTAAGCTTAGGATCTCTTTGAATTAGAAGGCATTCTAAGTGTTCATGGGTCTCGACCTTTGCTCCTCCTGCGAGTCTGTCTCTTGGAGCTCTTCTGGAAACCGCTATCCTTCTGATATTTCTTGAGGTTTGGTTCGTTGTTGTTATTTCCATCAATGACAAGCACATTCTTCCTGTAAACATGTCAACAAACTCCCCCTTTGGCATTGATGGAAACCCTAAAAGGTTGCACTATTCTGCTTAGATCTCCAACTGTAGCATACAGACACCACCTTTTTCTTCCCCTTTGACATCAATGTCAAATAAAATGGGTGACTATGTTCTCCCCCTGATCAAATATACTAGGAGCGCTCTCCCCCTGATCAGATAGACTATTTTAACTTGATAATAGGGTCACGCCCAACTTCTGGCATAGATACTCAAACTCAGCTTTTGCAAGCAGTTTAGTGAAGATATCAGCAATATGATCTTTGGATGGAATATAATGCAAAGAAACAATAGTGTTGGTTACCTTTTCCCTCAAGAAGTGATACTTGATGGGTATATGCTTGGTCTTGGAGTGAAATACATGATTCTTTGACACACTAATTGCACTAGTATTATCACAATGAATTGGGATCGGTGCATTATACTTTACCTCCAAGTCGGCAAGTATCTGAATCATCCATAATACTTGGGTACAACAACTAGCAGCTGCAATGTATTAATCTTTTGTAGTCGATAAGGAAATGGAACCATGCTTCTTTCTCAACCATGCTACGAGAGAATCTCCTAAGAAGAATGCACCTCTTCTCGTGATTTTCCTTTCATCCACGCAATTAACTCAATCAGCATCTGAATAGACTGATAGTTGAAAATTCTGATTCCTAGGATACCATAGGCCATAGTTCATTGTTCCTTTCAAGTATCTGAATATTCTTTTGAAAGCTAACAAATGACTATGTTTAGGTGCAGCCTGATTCCTTCCTACCATTCCAATAGCATGCATTATGTCTGGACGGGATGTTGTGATGTACAATAGGTTGCCTATCATAGAACTATATGAACTCTAATCAACATCAGGTGAGTCATCATCCTTGCTTAAATTGCATCCAGTGACCATAGGTGTAGAATCTTCCATTTGAAACCTTTTCAACATTTCTCTTAGATATTTCTCTTGAGAAAGAAATAGTCCTTCATACCTCTGAGTAATTTGCAAACCAAGAAAAAATTATAGTTCCCCTATCATAGATATTTCAAATTCAGATTGCATGGAAGAAGCAAACCATTGTACAAATGAAGCATTATTGCTTCTGAAGATGATGTCATCTACATAGACCAACACAATGAGCAAATCATTACCCTCTATTTTGATATATAGATTGTTGTCAATTGTTCCTCTCTTGAACCCTTTGTCTTGAAGGT
>ML780654.1:283899-297598 GCA_009831015.1 Picea engelmannii | reverse complement strand
CTATATACCAGGGGTCTTTTTGTTTTTGAGCTGAAAGTACTAGACCACATTTTTCACTATCTTTCTTTTTCCATGTGCTGGCATTTCTAGCTAAGGGTTTTATCCTTGGATCTTCTTTGTAATTCTTCAGATGGCAGTTTGCATCTTTGTGGCAGAAGTTATGACATTTATAGCATTCGAGCTCAATGTTCAATAAGTCAAAGTGATTGGTGCAACTTTGTCTACTCATTGGTTGTTTAGTTCTATGTTGCAAAGATTGTTTGTTTCTTGATCTCCTCAGTTGCATGTCTCTAAACTTAATTTGAAAATTTGCAATCTTACGACCAAAATTAGAGCAGTAAAAACAATAACCATGGAAGAAATTTTGGTAACTGAAGGATGGCCTTCTTCTTGGAATTTGTTGCTCCATCTTCTGATATCTTTTTTTTTATCGGGGACCATCTTGTCTTTATTAGTTTTTGGTGGTAGAGTACTCACATGGTCTGATTGTCTGCTGACTTGGAACTTGATCATCTTTACTGACTCTTTGCTTTCAGGTCGTTCGCTGCTTGAACCACTTACATAGCCTAAACCAATCTTCAACAAGGGAGATCTTTGTTTGCTCAGAATGTCATTTAGTTATGTTGAGGCTTTAATGCTTGGAATATTTTGGAGATACAATGCTTTAAACTTCTCCATCTCTTTTCTGGTTTTTACTACCTTTTCTTCCAAGGCTTCACATCTTTCCTTCTTTTCTGATAATTGTTGTTTCAGAATGTCCTCTATTTTCTTTGCCTCTTCTAATTCCACTTTTAGCAGGGCAAAGTCTTCATCGGGTTTTTTACTGTCTTTCTCGAACTGTATCAGCAATTGTTTTTTCTTTTTCTTCTTAAATCTGAGTCTAGCAATTTCTTCTAGAGCACTGATCAGTTCTCCTTCCAAGTCAACCATGTTTTCTTCATCATCAACATCACTTTCTGTGATTTTATTGTCATAATCCTCTTTGGCCATAAGCATAAAGTCATTAATCTTATCTTCACAAGTAGAATCACTATCAGTGTCTCCTTAAGAGTCATCATTGTTTACACATAAAATTTTGTTTTTACCAAATCTCTTGGATTTGTACTTCTCTTCACCTTCAACATTTTGTTCCTTCTTATTGTGTGGACACTTAGATGCAAAGTGACCTATCTTTCCAAAGTTAAAACATTTGAAGGACAACTTGCCTTGGTACTTGTCTGATCTTTTCTTTAGTCTTCTCACAAATTTTGCTTCAATCTCATCAGGCTCAAAATCCTCATCCTTATCTTCTTTAAATGATGCTTTTCTAGAGGTGGTTTTATCTTTACCTATCCTCATTTCATAAGCGGTTAGAGTTCCTAGGAGTTGGTCAATAGATGGAGTTTTAAGAACAATTAGTTCTTCTATTGCGGAAAATTTTGGATTAAATATATCAGGCATAGATCTTAAAATATTCTAAACTAAAAATGAGTCTTTAATCGTCTCACCAAGACCCTTCATGGCATTCACAAGCTCCTCAACTCTTAAAAAATATTTACTAACTATTTCGTCCTCATTCATCTTTAGTTGTTCAAATTTCAATCTGTGTGTCTGAAGTTTGGCACCTTTTACTTTCTCATCTACTTCATAACTTCTAATAAGTTTATCTCACATTTATTTGGTAGATTCAAGTTGCATGACCTTTACAAATTCAGCTTCAGCAAGCCCACTCAAGATAGCATTCATTGCCTTAGTGTTGAAGCTGAATTCTAGCTTGTCATCCTTAGAATCTAGTACAATTGGATTTACATAACCAGTCTCTACAACATCCCAAACATCAACACCTAAGGCCATGATGTATGTTCTCATTCTAACCTTCCAGAAGGAAAAAAAAAATTCCATTAAACATAAGAGGCTTATTGGTTGAAGTTCCTTCATGGTTGGTCATGTTTAAGCTTACTGATCTACCTTTAAATAAAAGGAACCCACTATGATACCAATTTTTGGAATTAGTAACACAACTGAGAGGGGGGGAGTGAATCAGTTGTCATTGTGCTTAAACAATTTTATTCCTATTAAAACATTATTAACCTTCTCCAAGTGATCATCAAGATTATGCAAGACATGAACAACATAAATAACAAACATCAATCACACATATGATATACACAGAGACAGATATTTCATGAGGAAACCCATTAAGGGAGAAAAGCTCTTCTTCTTCGAATGATAGGAAGTATTTTAAGTTCTGTACATCATAGTTCTTTGAGCACCAACTCAAAATGAGGCTACAACCTCTTCTTTAACAAGCTGCAACTTGCTGAGAGCACCAACTCTCTGGTTTCTCTAGCACACACTAGAAGGAAGCACCAACTCCCTGAGTGTTCCAGCACAAACTGGATGGAAGCACCAAGTTCCAGTCACACAGGCACCAACCTATATAACAAAGAACAATGGTTCTCCCTTGCACCACCCTACCACCCTAGTTTTTCTAGCTGCAACCAAATGGAAGCTACAACTTCCTGTGTTCAAACACCCAATTGAAACTCTAAGCACAATAGTCCTCCCTAGCACCACCTTGAAATATAAATCTTTTCTTTCTGAAATTTATTACAATGATATAGTATTTATTAATGGCTTACCAGTCTCATCATTATTCTGCTACACTGCTTTGCTCTAATGCATCAATGTCTTGTTGTTTCTCGCATCTTCTTCACTGTGCCACTCATCTCCACTTTAGGTGTTACACTATGTCTCATCCTACCCACATCCATCACTCTCTAAGAAGCACACTCTATTCTCTGTTATGCATGTCTTTCTCCCATCGAGTCCTCTGCCAGATCATCATTCGAACTCTTTGTCTTCCCTGACGGTTATCCTCGATTTGTTCATCATCAGTGGTCATTATCCATTGATTCCTTAGCTTCGCTCACAGTCGCAACTCTTCATCTTATTTTTCAGTTACAACTAGTCATTTTTGTCTTCTTTGGTTTCTAAGACACTTCCTTCATGTGACCATCGAGGATGACCAAATGCCTATTCAAGAGGCGCTTCCCCAACTCGATTTTGTGAGCACTAGCTCCGTTTCTTGATAGGACCTTGGGCGATGGTCTCTCGTGACCACGTGATTGCGGGCGCGAGCTCTCTTCTCATTATCCCCCTGTCGCATGTGACCTCATGATATGTCCTTGCATAAGTGAATGATTGTGGGCGTGTGTAACACCCTGTTTCCCCCAGCTTGTAAATATAACTTTATTGGCCAGGAACTATGGAAAACTCAAAGTGTGAATGTTTAATTTGGTAGACCTTTGTATAAAGGTAGATGAATTTAAATCTTGTTATTTTGATGGATAATGGAAACATGTTGCACAACTGCTGAGAGAGGGGATGTGCTAAGAAAGAGAGGCCATGATTGCTAATGAAAAGGTGGTGGAGGGAACCCAGAATGGTTGTGATAACCTCCACCGAACTAGTACCATACTAGAGTTAATGTTGCTCAGATCAAAACAACCCTCTGCCCAGAAATGAATTCCCATTAGGTTGGTAGGTGGGAAGGGCCTCCTCAAGAGTTAATGAGGGATGGGGAAGAATGCCCATCGGCATGGCTTCAGGACCTGACCATGGGCGGGGGAATTCTAGCCACATGCAACCTTGCCGAGGGAGGAAAGAAGGGAAGCGTGGTGGACAGAGGGAGAGCCTACAAGGAGTGCAGAGATGAAAGAAGAAACTCTCTGGTCCGAGGAAGGATTGAAAGAAAAAACAATGAGTTCTGATCACAAAGAATAGAGATAGAGCCAGGAGAATGAGAGTAACCTTAGTCCTCATCTATTACTGTATTGGGAGAAGGAGAGTAACCTTCATCCCCAACTTCTGTTGAGTTGGAAGTAAGAGATTGAGTCTCATAGAATAGTGGCCTAAGCTTGGGGGTAGCCAGTGATAAATCCATTGGGAGTGACTGAGCCTATGGTTGGGTGGAAATGAGCACCCCTCTCAGCAGTCACATCACACCTAGTGGTTCTGATAAGTGTTTTATGACTTGTATTTTGAATTGAATATCATGGATACATGCTCATGTTTATACGCCCATAAATGGTTTCTGTATGCTATGATTTCCTAGTAATTTAGATTGGAAATAATGAATGCATGTGTATACTTAGATGCCACAGATGGTTTCCGTATAGAATGAGTAAGTCTAGAGCATGAGTTTGTTCCACTGAGAATCGTCCCACCTATCTAATTCTCTTGGTGTTTTGGTTTAATCCCTTGAAGGCACCTTCCCCAGGGAATTGCATCATGTCTTAGAGTTGGAGTAAGCTCCTTGGTATGTCTACCGCTATGGTAAAACCATGAGATTACCCTACCCAGTGTCATAGCTTATAACTTGGTGAGTTAGGAAGGCACTTCATTCAGGTCAGTAGCCTAGGGACTCTGAAAAGAACCCAAGCCCTTATCCAAAAACCCAACTAAGACTAGGGAAAATTACCCAAGAACCATCTGAAGGTTCATGTGATCCGAGTCTGGAAACCATGTGCAAGTAGGAGTTATCTCTCGAAGGTTTCAGAGTCGTGGGAATTTGAAGCTCCGAGAAATTGAATTTTGTTACCTAAGTTCAGAAAGGATAGCGAGTTCAATTATCGAAAGGGAGTATCCTTTCATTTGATAGATGAATAAATGATATCATTTTAGAAGTATCCCAGGTCTTTCAGGACCAATGGATCTATAGGAGGAGTGCATGCGATAATGCCTTGACCCATTCAGTGTTCGCAAGTAGCGATGGAATCGGGGCCATAGATCCCAGGATTCATCGGGAGCTACCTTGACCGTCAATATTAACCCTTGTGTAGGCAGGAGAGTGGAATTGTCAAAGCCCTGAAAGCCCCAAAGTAATCGGAACCATCCATCAAGAAACGACACGTGGTGGGAAATCAGTGTTTCACTGACTTGCGACTCGGAGGAGTCAAAGGACGGAGTTTCTAGAACCCTCAAATCATGAAACCATGATTCGATTACAGCTATCGGATCACAGGGATTTGAAGGCCGTTGATTTGGCGCTTTGAAATTTCTATATTTTGCGAGTCGAGGAATGGAGATGGTCAGCCTTTCCAACTTTTTGAGACGTGAAGTCCCAGCAAAATATGGGTCATTTATTTGTGGGAGGCTCAAAGCCATTGATTTGTAGAGTGGAAGAATTTCGGAGCTTCAGAATTCAGGATTCCAAGGAGGAGGAGTTGGACGATTTCTCCAACTTCGCGAGTGGAAAAATCTTGATTGAATCTAGGCCATTGGATAGAGAGAGACCCACAAACCATCGATTTAGCTTGGTCATGGTTTCGGAAATTTGGTCATCGGGAAAACGAAAGTGAAGACTTTCCTAAAGTCGCGAAGGTAAATCGCTGACCTAATCTGGGTTGTTGGTTAGCAGAGGGTTTGGAGTCATCAGATCTTCGAGAGTCAGAGATTTGGAAAGGAAGGAAGAATTGTTCATGACTCTTCAAATCACGAAGTCCCAAAAAAAAATATGGGAGCTGGGACCCAATCCTAGAGGAAGGTCACACCGTGATAATAGGTGAGAGGGCTAGCGCTTGCAAGGCCCCTAATCGGGTTTCAGGACTTAGAGGAGTTGGAGAAGTTGGGATGCCTTGCATCAAAAGCCCCGAAGTCACAAAATGTGATGCATCGTTTAGGTTAAGTATGTGGTCATGGAAATGGTCACGTGAGCGGAGGGAGCTAATGGTCATTAATCCCTTTCGGAACTCGGGAGTTGGAGGATATAGGGTGCCTTGCATCGAAAGTTATGAAGTCGCGAAACGCGATGTGCCGTTCAAATTAAGCCTAGGGTCGTGGGTAGTGGTCACATGGAAGAGGATAAGGGAAGAGATATCCTAGGCTAGTCCCCTGTAAGAATTCGAGGATTCTATCCCTTGAGAAAATGTGAAAATTTTATGATACCATTGTGGGTGTGTGACAAAATGGTATCAAATCATGGTTACAACACTTGGCCTTCTTGGGATCATGGAAGAGTCACTTAAATAACCTTATATGGGTACTTTCCAAGGAGTGACACCCTACCTTACCTCTTTCTTAAGAGGTCTGATTTAAAAATATAATTAAGGAAAGGAATGAAACCTTCTACTGTGTGTGTACATTAAGAAGTTTTAAACTGTGTATCATTCATGAACTAATAGACTGTTAGATAACTATATGCGTTTTTTCCAACACTTGAACAGTCAGTGAATCATGGGAAGACCCCAATAATTAAGGATGATGACGTTCCATGAAGTGGGGGATGACTCTCACAATAAAGACGAGGAATCTGATGAAAGGAGGGTAGTGGAAACCCCTCCGGATCTGGATGAAACTGTAAGAAGTCTCAGGGCCAAGCTACAGATTTTCAAGGCTGACAATGAGAGACTGATAAAGGAGTAAGAGAAATAAATAGAAATTAACACAGTCTTTCTACAAATATTATCCGACATACAGAGGCAACTACAACATGAACCCACAACCAGTCATGCGGACTGACGACACAAGAAGAGAGGTCAGAGTCCACCTGAGACCTGAAAACATGACTCCATAAGTGACCCCACTAGGAGAAGTACTGCGAAGAAGGTCCAACCTAGAGGCAGGGGACACTCATCAAGAGAGTCCTCTAGAAAGGAATTTGATAACTCCGAAGGGTCTTCTAGTAGTAGGTCTAGCTCACATTCTCAGAAGAAAGGAAAGAAACGAAAGTGTTCCAAAACCCATGGTCTTGAAGAGTTCAAGAAAGCCAAACCACCCTCTTTCAACGAAGAGATAAAGAAGGGAGAAGAGGCAGAAGCTTGGCTGCTTGGTTTAAAGAAGTATTTTAGAGTCTATGACTACTTCGAAAACTTGAAGGCTTGAATAGCCATCTTCAACCTGAATGGAAAGGCTTCCATTTGGTGGGAATACCTTAGGAATGTGAAAGGAGTCCATGAGAAGGACTTGTCATGGAAACAATTTGAGAAATACTTCAGAAGGCAGTATCTGTTAGAAAAATAGATGGATGGGAAAACTAAAGAATTCTATGAACTTCGGCTGGGACAACTCACCATAGAGGAATTTGTCAATAAATTTCTTGAACTATTGAGGTATGTATCCTACATAAAAGATGAAAAAGAAAAAATGTAGTGGTTCATTAGTGGGTTACCTCAAACCTACTAGAACAAGATTGAGTTCAATGAACTAAGGACCTTAGAAGAGGCTATCTGAAAGGTGAGGTATTGTTATGAATAGTTTTGGAGCAAGACAAGGCCCCATAAGGACTGGAAGAAAAAGAATAGTTTGGGATTCCATAAGAAAAGGTTTAACTCCACTACTTAGGCCATGTCATATCTAAGGAAGGGGTGGTCGTAGACCTTGACAAGATCAGATCCATTATGGAATGGCCTACCTCGAAAGATGTATCTGATATTAGGTCCTTCATGGGCTTAGCAGGATACTATAGAATATTCATAAAAGGGTTTTCCAAGATTGGTTGTCCAATCACTGCCCTTCAGAAAAAGGGGATTAAATTCATTTGGACGTTAAAATGTGAAGAAATATTTCAGGAACTAAAATACCTCCTAACCCATGCACCTGTGCTAAATATTGTGGACCCGTATGATGATTTCCTTGTGTATACAGATGCCTGCAAGGAAGGACTCGGAGGAGTCCTTATGCAAGAAGGACGTGTAATATGCTATACGTATCGGAAATTAAATGAGAATGAGATCAATTATGTGACCCACGACCTAGAGTTGGATGCCATAGTACATGCTTTAAAAATGTGGAGACACTACCTCTTGGGTAGAAGATTTGTGCTTATGACAAATCATTATGGATTGAGACACTTGTTTGATCAACCGAAACTCAATACCAGGAAAGCGAGGTGGATGGCTCTCCCAAGTGAATTTGATTTTGAAATCAAACATATAAAAGGAAATAAAAATAGGGTGGTCGATGCCCTTAGTAGAATTATAAAAACGATTCATCTAGCAGCAGTAAGCACCTGTAAAATGGATGTCAGGGAGAGAATAAGAAATGCACAATATACAAATGCATTCGTTAAGACCATGAATTCATACCTAAGGAAAGATCCTTCAGGGCTGAAGTATGAAGGCTACCAAATTCTTGAGGAAGGGTTGTTGACGTACAGAAATAGATTGTATATTCCAAACTGTGACGACTTGAAGAGGTTCATATTGGATGAACTGCATAAGAGACCATATACTGGCCACCTGGGATATCAGAAGATGATCACGGCCACTAGGAAACAATTATGTTAGCCTGGGTTAAAGAAATGCATAGCTAACTATTTAGCTAAGTGCCTAGAATGCTAGCAAGTTAAGGCAGAGCATTGGCATCCAGTAGGATTTTTACAACCCCTACCGATTCCAAAATGGAAATGGGAAACCATCTCCATGGATTTCATCACCGGATTACCAAAGTCGACCAAGAAAAATGATGCCATCATGGTCATGGTGGAAAAACTGAGTAAGTCTACCCATTTCATCCCTGTTAAGTCAACTTGCAAGGCAATAGATATTGCCAACATCTTCATGAAGGAGATATTCAGACTGCATGGCATGCCCAAGGAAATTGTATCTGACAGAGATACCAAATTCACTTCAAACTTTTGGAAATCCCTAATGGCCAGTATCGAGACTAAATTGTCATTCAACACAGCCTATCACCCTCAAACTGATGGACAAACAGAAAGAGTAAACCAAATAGTAGAGGACATGCTAATAATGCACGTAATGCATCAACCTAAGAAGTGGGAAGACAACCTGCCATTGGTAGAGTTTGCCTACAACAACGATTATTAGGAATCCTTAAAGATGAGCCCCTTTGAAGCCCTCTATGGTAGACAGTGCAAGATCCCAATCAGATGGAATAATCTAGTGGATAGAATTACAATCGGACCCGACATGCTGAAAAAAATGGAACAACAAGTAGTGCAGATAAGGAAAAATCTGAAAATTGCTCAGGACCGACATAAAAGTTATGCTGATAGAAAGAGAACTCTCTGGAAGTTCAAAGTCAAAGATCATGTTTATCTTAGAGTTAGACCCTAGAAGAGTTCCCTAAGTATGGGAGCTTGTGCCAAGCTGGCACCTCGGTATTGTGGACCCTTTGAAGTCCTAGATAGAGTAGGACATGTAGCCTATAGGCTAGCACTTCCTCCAACTGTAAAGGCACATAATGTTTTTCATGTTTCATTATTGAAAAAATATGTACATGATGTTAATCATATAATTGACTAGTCTGTGATCCAGGTGGAACCAGAGGGAGAATTCCAGCCAGAACCCTAATGCATACTATACAGGAAAGAAACATCACTCAAGAATCGAACCATTGCACAGGTCAAGGTGAAATGGAAACAATTTGGCCCAGATGAGGCTATGTGGGAAATGGACGATGCCATGAGGCAGACATTTCTGATTTTGTTTACTCTTGTACATACATATCATATTGGTAGATAGAACATTGAGGAAGATGATTCCTTGAAGGGGGATGGAATTGTAACACCCTGTTTCCCCCAGCCTGTAAATATAACTTTATTGGCTAGGAACTATGGCAAAATCAAAGTGTGAATGTTTAATTTGGTGGACCCTTGTATAAAGGTTGATGAGTGTAAATCTTGTTATTTTGATGGATGATGGAAATGTGTTGCACGACTGTTGAAAGAGGGGATGTGCTAATAAAGAGAGGCCATGATTGCTAATGAAAAGGTGGTGGAGGGAACCCAGAATGGTTGCGATAACTTCCACCAAACCAATACCATACTGGAGTTAATGTTTCTCAGATCAGAACAACCCTCTACCCAAAAATGAATTCCCCTCAGGCTGGTAGGTGGGAAGGGCCTCCTCAAGAGTTAATGAGGGATGGGGTAGACTACCCATCAGCATGGCTTCTGGACTTGACCATGGACAAGGGAATTCGAGCCACACGCAACCTTGTCGAGGGAGGCAAGAAGGGAATCGTGATGGATAGAGAGAGCCTGGGAGGAGTGTAGAGACGAGAGAAGAAACTCTTGGGTCCAAGGAAGGATTGAAAGAAAAAACAATGAGTTCTGATCACAGAGAATAGAGACAGAGCCAGGAGAAGGAGAGTAACTTTCGTCCTCATCTATTTCTGTATTGGGAGAAGGAGAGGAACCTTCGTCTCCAACTTCCATTGAGATGGAAGTAAGAGATTGAGTCTCAGATCATCATGGCCTAAGCTTGGGGGTGGCCAGTGATAAATCCATTGGGAGTGACTGAGCCTATGGTTGGGTGGAAATGAGCACCCCTCTCAGCAGTCACATCACGCCTAGTGGTTCTGATAAGTGTTTTTTTCCTTGTATTTTGAATTGAATATCATGGATACATGCTCATGTTTATACGCCCATAAATGGTTTCTGTATGCTATGATTTCCTGGTAATTCAGATTGGAAATAATGAATGCATGTGTATATGTATATGCCATAGTTGGTTTTCGTATAAAATGAGTAAGTCCAGAGCATGAATCTGTTCCACTGAGAATCATTCCACCTGCCTGATTCTCTTGGTTTTTTGGTTTAATCCCTCGAAGGTACCTTCCCCAGGGAATTGCATCATGTCTTAGAGTTGGAGTAAGCTCCTTGGTATGGCTACCACTATGGTAAACCCATGAGATTACCTTGTTCGGTGTCATAGCTTATAACTCGGTGAGTTAGGAAGGAACTTCATCCAAGTCAGTAGCCTAGGAACTCTGAAAAGTACCCAAGACCTTATCCAGAAACCTGACTAAGACTAGGGAAAATTACCCAAGAACGATCTAAAGATTCATGTGATCCAGGTCTAGAAACCTTGTGCAAGTAAGAGTTAGCTCTCGAAGTTTTCGGAGTCATGGGAATTTTAAGCTCCAAGAAATTGAATTTTTTTACCTAAGTTTAGAAAGGATAGCGAGTCCAATTATAGAAAGGGAGTATCCTTTCATTTGATAGACGAATGAAGGAGATCCTTTCTAAAGTATCCCAGGTCTGTCGGGACCAATGGATCTAGAGGAGGAGCGCAGGAGTTAACACCTCGACCCCTTCAATCTTTTCAAGTAGTAATGGAATTGGGGTCGTAGATCCAAGGATCCATCGGGAGATACCTTGATCGTCGATCTTAACCCTTGTTTAAGGGGGAGAGTGGACTCATCAAAGTCCTGAAAACCCCGAAGTAATTGGAACCGTCCATCGAGAAAGGATGCGTGGTGGGAAATCAACGTTTCGTTGACTCGCGACTCAGGGGAGTCAAAGGATGGAGTTGCTAGAACCCCCGAATCATGAAACTGTGATTCAATTATAGTCATCAGATCACGGGGATTTGAAGGCCGTTGATATGGCGCTTTGAAATTTTAGTATTTCGGGAGTCGGGGAATGGAGGTGATCAGCCTTTCCAACTTTGTGAGACGCAAGTCCCGACAAACTCTAGGTTGTTGATTTGTGGGAGGCTCAGAGTCGTTGATCTATAGAGTGGAAGAATTTTGGAGCTTCGGACTTCGGGATTCCAAGGAGGAGGAGTTGAACGAGTTCTCCAACTTCGCGAGTGGTGAAATCCCAATTGAATCTAGGTCGTTGGATAGAGAGAGATCTGTGAACCATTGATTTAGCTTGGTCACGGTTTCAGAGATTTGGTCATCAGGAAAATGGAAGTGAAGACTTTCCCAAAGTCGTGAAGGTAAATCACCGACCTAATCTGGGTCGTTGGTTAGCAGAGGGTTTGGAGACGTCAAATCTTCAAGAGTCGAAAATTTAGAAAGGAAGGAAGAACTATTCGTTATTCTTCGAATCATGAAGTCCCAAAAAAAATATGGGAGCTGGGACACAGTACTAGAGGAAGGTCACACCGTGATCATAAGTAAGAGGGATAGTGCCTTCTAGGCCCCTAATCTAGTTTCTGGACTTGGAGGAGTTAGAGAAGTTGGTACGCCTTGCATCGAAAGCCCTGAAGTCGCGAAATGTGACACGTCGTTTAGGTTAGGTCATGGAAATGGTCACGTGAGCGGAGGGAGCTAACGATAATTAATCCCTTTCGGAACTCGAGATTTGGAGGAGATAGGGCACCTTGCATAGGATGTTTCAAAGTCGCGAAACGAGACATGTCATTCAAATTAAGCCTATGGTCACTGGTAGTGGTCACATGGAGGAGGATAAGGGAAGAGATAGCCTGTGCTAAGCTCTTGTAGGAATTCGAGGATTTTGTCCGTTGAGAAAAGGAAAAAAATTTATTATGTCGTTGTGGGTGTGTGACAACGCGTCCAAGAGTGATTTGGGATCAACCGCTTTTCTCCCCACAATCCATCTCCAGCTGCCACATACCCTTTCTCCAAAATAGCGGTTTCAATTGATGCCCACTCACAACATTTTAAATTTCACGCACCTTCAATCCCCATAATGCAATGGGATCATCAATCTCATGATATTGATGGTCCTCCTAAACTGACAGATAAGCTCTAACCTTATTAAATTGACGAGTGTGATTTACTTCATGATCCAGGCTCTAGGAGTTTCAAATCTCAAACACTGCTTTCCTCGGTACTTCAATCTTCTGGAGTGGAAGATATATTAACACGTGTCCCTCTCAGATTAACGGTCAAGATCTCCTTCAGGTCTTCAGACTCCAGAGATTTCAAATCTCAACTTCTCGTTTCTTCTGACTGGATATCTTCTGAAGTGGAAGATCTATTGGCAACTGTCCTCTTTAATCCAATGACTATCCTCCACTCTGGGACTTCAGCGTTTTCGATTCTTTGGTGTTTCAATTTTCCATGAACGCTTTCACCTGGAGTCGATGATATATTGACATGTACCCTCTTGCATGATCAATGATCATGAGTGACTTCGGCACTTCGGGCTTCGGGAGTTTCAACTCCTATGTACTCATTTCTCCCGAAGTGATTTCACCAGAATGCATAATCTTCTTACACGTACCCCTCCTAGCGATCAACGATAAGGGTCTTCTTCGAGTCTTCATTGTTCGGGACCCCCCCCCATGGTTAAAGGCCAAAAGGTTGGGGGGTCCGATATGCCCTGTCGACCAGAGATATGAGTGCACTATTATCAGCCACTGAGATTAGCACGCCCTTCTTCTAACTTATCCTATCCTTCCACTTATTTCGATCCGACGACTGACGAAAATTCAGGTGATCGAAATCTCATATCTCAGTCGTTCTGCCCCGCTTATCCTATCCTTCATTAATTCAATCCGACGGTTGTTGGTCCTCTGGGTTGGTGATCCAATGGCCACTGTCTCTCTTCCTCCTGAGATTATGATCTCTGTAACATCCCCACTACCTAAATCAAATTTTTCCGGTCCTCTGTCGGACTCGAACCCTTAAATAACCATGGAGACCTAACGTAAACTGGCTCTTCTTTCTTCTTCTCCGTTCTCATGCGATCGCGGGTCGTGGTCATGGTCCAATTTGAACGTAGTGCCTATTTGAATTCTGTGCCTCGGCGCTATAGTAAGGTCCAAAGCTTAGATTCTGCAACCACCGAAGCCCGCCAGGGCTGACGTACATCTCATAGGGATGGAATTCCCATGGGGTCAGCGAATGGCCAATAGGAATAACCCTCAACGGGGTAGAGAACCGCCAATGGGAACAAGCCCTGTCACGTGGTTAGATGTAATACAGGTGGCGAGAGGAAATTGCAACACGGTGGACGTCACGACAGGGAAGGGGTCCCACTTCACACGCCACATTA
>ML780654.1:248219-258627 GCA_009831015.1 Picea engelmannii | reverse complement strand
AACATTTTCTAGATTATGTTCAAGGTGATTTTGGACAAGTTCATTTGGGTGACGATGCACCATGCAAAATTGTTGGAATGGGAAAGGTAAAAATAAAACAACGCAATGGAAACCAATGGTTGTTGAAAGAGGTAAGACATGTTGACTTAAGCTCAAAAATTAAGCTCAGAGGGATCATAGCCAAATCCATTTCCAATTTGACCAAGTTGACTTACTTAGATCTCACGCTCAGTGGGAGTATACTTGAAGCCATTCTGAATATGAGTCAGTGAAGCACATTACACCTTCATTCAAACATGTTAACTGGTAGCATCCCTCTAGCTATTGATAATTTAAGTCAATTAGTTAATTTAGATCTTAGTGATAATATGTTCAGTGGTACCATCCCTGAAGCCATTACCAATTTAAATTTAAATAAGCTGGAATACCTTTTACTCTCTAACAACAATTTTATGGGCACAATTCCTAGAACCATAGGAAAACTTCATTTATTATATGATTTATATTTGGACTCGAACAAATTAAGTGGAGTTATTCCATATAATATAGGTCAATTAAAAGCTTTCAAGGGACTAAACATATATAATAACATTTTTTCTGGAAATATTCTTGAAAGTGTTAATAGTTTGGTTTCACTTCTTGTATTAGATCTATCTCAAGATATTTTGGAGGGACCAATTCCTAATGGTATTGGCAATTGTAGTTTCATGTTAATTTTCTCTGCTCATTCTAATAACATTTCTGGGACATTGCCCACATATTTGGCTCATTGTACTCAGCTTAAGATACTTGATTTAAGCAAAAATGGATTGACAGGCAAGCTTCCTCGATACTTCACATTTCTTCATGACTTGAGATTGTTGATGCTCATTTATAATAATCTGCATGGATGCATTCCTGAGCACATTACAAATCTCACCAACTTGAATGTGTTGGATTTATCCAACAACAAATTTAGTGGAAAAATACTAGTGCATCTTGAAAGACTCTCTAGATTTGTAGATGCATCACATGAGTATGGAGGATCTGCCGAATTGGAAATTGTCATGAAAAGATATGTGTATAATCTATCATATATATGGTTTGGATATACTATATTTGATTTGTCTTGTAATAATCTTATAGGAGAAATCCCTGCAAGCATAGGAAGTATGAGTCGCTTGCGGTTGTTGAATTTATCTCGAAACCAATTGGAAGGAAGAATACCTAGAACTCTTAGTGGAATATCTAATTTGCAACAATTGGACTTGGCAAATAATAAATTGAGTGGACCAATTCCTTAAGAGCTCTCTGAGTTACATGGGTTGAGTGTTTTGGACGTTTCATCAAACATACTATGTGGGTGAATCCCAATAGGGACACAATTTTCTAGTTTCAATGTAACTTCATTTCAAAAGAATAAGTGCTTATGGGGTTGTCCTTTAGATTCATGCAATGAAAATGAAGGACTACCTAAAAAAGGTCATAATGCTACTAAGAGTAGTAATGTAAAAGTGGGTTGGTTAAGTCATGTAGATGATCATATATCATTGATAGCATTAGGGATAGGAATAGGGATTGGGTTTGGGGGAGTGGTGGCTCTCTTTATAACATGGGAGAGAGCTAAACATTGGGTGGTACCTCCAAATATACCACAACCCTTTTTCGGGGTATATTGATTTCCTAAATAATCGATATAAAGATGTTTGCTTCATGTCCATGAAGTTTTTGCTACTCCATATGGTATGATGTAGTTACTCATTTTTAATCTAAAAGGGATGTAATTTTATGATGCTTCATCATCAACAACTAAGGTTGAAATAGTTGCACGATGGATACACTTTGGAATCCAACATTTCCTAGTGGTTAAACTCACTGGCCTTGAGTGATCAATAAGGTATCAAGGTGGGAGTGGAGTCAAAACTTGGATTGAAGCCAAAATTTTCCACCATCATCGTTAAGATCTAAAAAAAAAAATTCAATCTAAAATCCCTTCAGAAAACGCATATCATGGAAAATACGAAGAATGGTTGCATTTTTTTCTTTTGATTTTCATGCATCATATGTCATTACACTTCACACAACAATTTCCAGTACTATAACTTGCATATCACCATGAAAGATAGAAAGCATCCTAAGATTCTTGATGGAAAAATAGTATTAGGATTATTTACATGGTGGATCCCATAGACTTTTCCCGATACTCTCCCAAACTTGGACCAAATCATTCACCTAAAAAAAAAGAAAAAAAAAATCACCCTAAACAATGATAAAACAAAGCTTACCTCCATTTATTTAAGATTGGGAAACAACATAAACCTTCATCCCTAAATCCTATGAGAGAAGGCAAAGGATTTTTTGTGTGTTGTATACTTATTTGATCCCAACAACATGAAAGGATCCTCCAGCAATGCAAGCTCTTTCTACTACAATTAATGATAGATTAATGCATCAACCCCATATCATATCTTGTAAGCATCCCCTGTTAACCCCAATTCCACAACACTACATGCACCCCACCAAAATCCACCTCCCAGTCACCTTGGGCTCTTCATGGCCTATTTTTCATCCATTAACCAATTCTCTTTGTAAGCTCATAAAAGATCCTTTCTCTCCCATTAATATATTCACCCAAGAAACAAAAATGGCCCATTAATTCCCCATGCTAATGAAATCTATATCTATTACATTCACCCTAAACAATAATAAAAACTAAACTTACCTTGATTTATTTAAGACTAGGAAACAACATAAACTTTAATCCCTAAACCCTATGAGAAAAGACTGTAGTATCTCTTTGATCATGACAACATAAAGGGCTCCTCCAAAGGCATAAGGTACCTCTTTGATCATGGTAACATGAAGGGCTCCTCCAAAGGCACGAGTCATTACTCTTGTGATCAATGGTGAAATGCATCGTCTCCATACCATGTCTTGTGAGTAGCACTACATGCACCCCACTAAAACACACCTCCTAGTCCCCTTGGTCTCTTCATGGCCTCATTTTCATCTATTCACAAACAATCTCTACAATCTCATCACCAATTCCTTTATTTCCCATTAAGACCGATGGAGGCACCACCCCCTTAAACCACTTACTATGGATATAATACAAACTGATGAAAGTAGAAACCATTACCTTGGATGGAGTCCTCAAATGTGTAGATGGTTGCTTCAATATACACAAAACACTTGAGCCTTAAAGTTCCAAGCCCATATGACCAAGAATTACTCCTTTTAAACCAAAATGATAGCATATGGGGTTATCTCTAAAGCCCTTAACCCCTTCTTTAACTCTTCTACTGTGTCCTTTAACTAGCCTTAAAAACCTTTGAAATCGGGCCTAAAATTTTCCTGGTTATATCATAGTCAACTAGCCACTGGAATAACCGGGGCACCGAGATCACCCACAATGTAACACCCAGTTTTTTCCCAAGACTGCAATTATGCACAAACTTCATATGTTAATAATATGAGACATGTAATTGTGTTTCGATTTAATATAAACACCAAATTGTTGACTGAGAGGGAATGACCTTGATAAGTACTGGTCATGATACACCAGAGGAAATTGATGAAGTATAGGACTAATGGGATGGTTGAGTGAAATGAAGATGAGATGCATCAATGAAGAAAATAGGAATCTTGCACAACAAGCTTATCTATGCTTACAAACATGATGATTTCACCACCAACACACCAGACTGATGGAAGAGACCACGTGAACATTAAAGAGAAGGTCATGAAAGTGATTGTGTATTAATGACTGCTACAATTGGCCCATGCGTAGAAATAATGGTCAATTGAATGACTGACAGGAACGTATGACAAATTGCCCCTTTACATTGAAAAAGGGTGGACTGCAGGTTAAGTCTACAGGATTCATTAGAGAGCCTGAGAAAATGGAAATAAGAGAGGGAGAAACTTAGATGTGCAGAGAAGAAAAAGGGCTCATAGACGAGAAATGGAGTCTGGAAGCGCAGATGCATTGATTAAGAAATAAAAGGATATATTTCTGGAATAAAATAGGAAGCTTTTCCAAGTTGATGATGATCACCCTGAACAGATATGACCTGGATCCTAACTAGAGCAATAATGGGTTGCAACTTGGTGCTTACTAGACATAAATCGACACTAGAAGGGGAGGTCGCTTAGGGACTTTTAAGCAGAGAAGGGACTTCCTTCTGCAGAGGAAATCTAGTTGATAAACCACCTGATAAACTTGGAGAGACCCAGAGCTCAGTGGGAAGTGGAAACTTCTATTGTTTCAGAGGGAAAAGGAGAGTAACCTTCTTGGATCATCGTAAACTTGGAGCCATGTTGAGTCAATTTTCTTAGTGGTATCATGGCTTGGTACGAGGGTGGCGTGTTGTAGGAAGTGACTCTACAACAAGGCCTAAGGTTGGGAGGAGAGGCATCCTCTCTCAATCAGTTGGATTAGATCATTCATTTATCAGATAAGTGTTCATATGTATTGAACTAACTATGAATGATTTATGTGAATGCTTAAGAATAGAATAGTTGTGTGTTAGTGCATATAAATGTTTAAATTCAAGAGTATGTTTGTATACTTATCCTTTATCTTGAATCCAATAGGATGAACCATGTTGTGATGTATACTAATGTTTGGTTAAATTGTAAAAATGAATGAGTATAAACAACTACCTGTTTGAATACCCTATATGTTCCCTTTGTGGAGAGTCTGCAACAAACACGAGCCCTTAGCCTTAATTTCTACAGTTAGTAGAATCTTCAGACCATCTAGAGTCCTCGGGAATCAGGAACCGAAGTCTAGCAGGACTCAGAAAATGGCTAAGTCCTTAGAGTGGACAGTATGACTTTGTAAACTCAGTGTTGGTTAGTGAAGGTTCTCAACCGTTCATCCGAAGAGATTGTGACCAAAACAAACCTTTCGGAGTGAGACCTCCGGAAGAAAATATTATACACTGTGAGAATAACTATGAAGAAAACACCTCGAAGTCCAGCCAGTACGAACCATAGATATTTAAGTGGGAAGAATGAATCCTCTGTCGTTGATCATTGTGGGTCCCATAAGTAAGTCAGAAGGGTGAGAGATGACAGGGAACATCAATGTAAAGATGTACGTTAGTAGTTGATTAGGTGGAGATATTGAGGGTGAGCCTAGCTGGCCCAGCGTTGACTTCTTTCGGAGTATGACCTGTTGGACACAGTGGTACGATATTTTCATTGATGTAAACATGGTGCAGAAGAAAATTAATCGAAGCTTAGAAGGGAAAGCACATTGCAGAAATTCTATCAGGATTGAAATCCCCAGAGTAAAACTCCAAAAGGATCGAGGAGGAATCTTGCCCGCTGATGTATTTTTCAGGACAAATCGGGACTGTCAGATCGAGGGGAAGTTAGAGGTTAGGAAGAATTAAATCCTAACCATCAGATTGGGATAAATAATCCTCGACTATAGATCACAGTAAAATAAAGGAGATGGTCAACTCTGGCGCTGACCACTCCAGCGAAAGAAGCCAAGAACATTTAAATTTACCCGAAGGCCGAAGCCGCAAAGTCACGTCAACCATTGATCTAGAGTGAAATATGGGAACCGTTAGATCACAGTAAAGGGAAGGAGATGGTCAACTCCATCACTGACCACTCTGGCAAAAAGAATCCAAGAAAATATAAATTCACCCAAAGGTCAGACCCTGAATTTCTGAAGTGAATGAGGGTCATCAGATCTGGACAATGCATGGTGACCATTGGATGAGGATAGGAGGGTCCAATTATGGTCAACTTCGCTGCTGACCACTTCGGTGAAAAATGGTTTAAAACATGTAAGTTCACTCAAAGGTCGGATCTTTGAAGTGAAGAAATAAGACACGTGGCACACACATTAAGATCCCACATCATCATAGTCCATGTCAACAAGGACACATGGTACAATCAAATGGTGACAAGTGTCAAGGTCTAGTTGGCACTTTAGGTATACATAAGTCACAAATATATGTGACATGTGGTAGCCACTCGAGAAGTGCCACATCAATAGTAATGTCAGCAAGTTACGTCACTCTAGGAGTATGTCCTTTGGGGATAGACAATTCTTCCTACCAGCAACTGGTCAAAGTCATGAAATAACGTTGGTCATTGATTTATGATTCTCAGGAATATTTCTCAGCCATTGGATTAAGCCAGTGGAATAGGTAAAAGTGTGGACCATTGACCGACAACAAGCGATCACCGCCATTCTGTGACTTATTCGATAGGTAAAGCTTCGGAGGGATTGAACTACTCCATAGCTCGAGTAGGCCGAAGTCCTAGAGTCATGAATAGTTGAATACCCGAAGAGCGGGAGCTTCTTTGTGCATAATTCCATGGTCCTAGCTCTTGGAATTGTGAATTTTATTAAGCAGGGAAGTGGTGATAAGCACTCCGACAGTAATTTCTCCAGAGGAGTTGGAAAACTACAAAAATTGGAGTATCGAAACTCTGAAATCTTGAAGTAAATGAGAACCATATGCTCAATTGCAGATTAATTCCAGACCATCGATTTTCTTAAAACCTCTGGATAAGCCAAGATCGTCCATCCAATGGTTGACCATTCGATATAGTATACACACTTCGACCAAATGCACTCTGGGAGGATTGAATGACTGTAAAGGCTAGAAGTCTCGAAGGATGAAGTTTCGAAGTAATGACAACTGTACATCTCAACGTGCAATTAAAACATGATTGTTTATCATGATAAGTGATTAAGCACTCGTTTGGCTTAACACCTGGTCACTGCCTATGGTTGTAGGGAATAGAGGTCCCTAAGTATATATGTGTGAAATTTAACACATAGAGGAAGAATCTTTTCTCAGTCAAGAAGGAATTTTGAACCACATAGGACCTGGACTTTGTCCTAATTGATATTAAGTGATCACATACATCCAATGAATTGGAAAGCTAAATCGAAAATCTAAAAAATGATCTGTTGAAATAACTGGGGATGCAGGAGAAGCTTAATAAGGAAATAAAGAGGCATGGGATCAAGTTAAAAGAAATTGATCCATACCTCTGATAGATTTATGAAAAGCACTCTCACTAAATTGAAAATCCTTCATTATAATGTTTGAATAATAATAGAGAAAAAAAATGTTGTTATTGTTAATTTAAACGAAGAGTTGTGATGGTCCAAACAAAGGGACACAATGCTTCATATCTCACACCAGTTCTAAGACTATACAAGAAAGAAGGAACAGTGAAGAAGAAGCGTGTTTGTAGTCTATATCAGAATATCAAAACAAAAGTAGAGTCCAAGAAGATGAATTGATGATACTTACGCAGTGAGGGTGGAAAGGAGGAGCAAGGAAGGATTCATATCTTTTACTAGATAAGGGAGTTGGTTCTTCCTAAGGTTGTTTCCCTAAATACAAGGGAGTTGGTGCTTCCTAGGGTTGGTTCCCTAAAGACAAGGGAGTTGGTTCTTCCTAGGGTTGGTACCCTAAAGACAAGGCAGTTGGTGCTTCTTAGGGTTGGTGCCCTAAAAATAAGGCAGTTATTGCTTCCTAGGGTCGGTGCCCTAAAGAAGGGGATTTGTGTCTCCTAGAGTTGGTGCTCTAAAAAGGATTGGTTTCCTTCACTATTCTTTATAAAACCTTGTAATTCTTGTTAATTACATTTATTTGATTGATTCTACATACAAGTCCATTGTTGATCTATTGTGGTAATTAATAAAATATAAAAGTAATTGCTAATTGTTGAAAAAGGGTAATATTGATTCAGCCCCCCTCTCAGTATTCCAACATGACCTTGATGGATTCGGAAAAATCCTCTGATGGCCTAGAAGTGTGAGTTTGATGGAGGGAATATCTCAACCATAGATCGAAAAATGGAGAGAGGGCACGAAAGTCATTGATTTGCCATGAGCCTTGTCTAAGTTATCAGAATGAAGGTTTAACTTCATGGATAACATGGCTTGCCTGCGGGGTAGCTAGATGGGTTTAGAGTGACAGGTGTCACTTACCCACAAGTGGATGAGTCGATTGGAGTCTACCTGGTGAGAGAACCTTAGGCTTCAAATCAATCAAAATCGTCTATCGGGTGATTGAGACTTACACTCACGACCGTCCATTAAGGAGAAGGGTATATTCCTCGATACCCTAGTCTCGGAGTAAGGAAACTGCTCAAGTCGTTCTAGATCCAATCGAATGGCATAGAAGGGGAATATTCTTCGATACCATATTTGTCAGAGGTAAGTCATGAAAGTACTAGTAAAGAGTTTGAGCGATAGCTTCGATGATTCTGCATGAAGCAGACTCACTTGGTGGTAGAATTTCATAGGCACTACATAGGTGCAATGTAGTCATCATGTCAGACGGTGAATGTGTCGAGGTGTCATGTGGACGCCACGTTTCAACGGTATATAGTTTGAAGACCAAGGAACTTTATAAAGGCCATAAATTTCGATCTAGGACTCATTTTTTAGCGAAATATCCATTGTTGAAAAGCTCTTGATGAGCAGAAGATGATGAAGCTATAAGAGAGGGGATTGAGATAGCTAAGAAAAGAAATAATTACAATTCCCCATCCCTTAAAAGGACACATAAGGGTTCGAGTGTGTTACACACGAGGTCTTCACCTTGTTGATCAATATCTTATCACGTTCAGTCATAAAGGGATTTTATAAATTGTGAAAAATAAATTCAATAGATTGTAAGTATTGGGGGGCTATGTGGGGTCTCAAGGGTTTTATAGTATTGGTGGGTATAAAAGGGGTATCTAGTAAAAATAGGGGTTTCTTTTATTGGAAATATGTATTGGGAGGGGGTTCAACAAAAGGATATTGGGAGATATTTATCAATATCGAGTGAAATTAGAGGTATTCTTTAATATCCCATGAACGAAGGTGCTATGTCATAGGTTCACAAAGTGAAGAAACTGTAGGATCATCAGATCATTGGTTCCTCTGCAACTCTTCTACATCGTTGTGTCCCGACCACCAATACACCAGACCAGGAAGGAACCGGGCCATCAAACCACCCGAAATATTTAACATTTCACTTTAACTGCTAACCTGGTCTGGTTACACCGAACACCAACTCACCGGGACTTCTCCATCCAATGTTCCCATATAACATGAGTCTGGTCTGGTTGCATTTCTATCAATTATCCCACCAGACACCATAACATATTAACAATGCATATTTTCACAAGGTTTTAGACTGGTCTGGTTAGCTTCGCTCTCGGTTGTTGATCCTCTACAATTAGTGGTCAAGATTTAATCTCACTTCCGCAACAACTCTGAAACCCTGGATTTATAATTGACGCCAGATCCATTGTCTTTCGGCTTGACTCATTTCCTTCACTCAATTTTTGTCTGCCATCATTGGATCATCACACTATCCAATCATGATAAATCCTCATGAATTTCATAGGAACTTCATCTCAATTCTCAGTCTCGCTTCTCTTCGATATTGTTCCTCAAGATGTAATTGACTCATCGAACTTCCAATCGTGCAATCTCTTCCTCATCTAGATAAAACCCAAATTCATTAGGATTGATTATTTAGGCACAATAATCTTTCCTTCATTCATGAATCAGGGTAAACATACAGAGCCCTCATTAACTCTTTCTACTTATCAGCTTGCATGCATAGAAACTCATCAATACATAAAGACATTTACACACATTCAATGAGGACACAACCCCACACTATTATATTAAACCAAAATACTTTAGTAATTCTATACAAACTCGTAAATACCTCTTTGGCCTGATTCCGCAGTTTGGGCGCTTCCTGCCACCCCCCCAACCCCTTTGTACATGCCCAAAGGATTACAATTTATGCATGGAAGGTAAACTTCTAGACCATTGAGCAATTCCCTAAAATCTTGTAATTGATTACAATAATAGTACTCCTATACGATCATCAATAAGATTGAATCCTCCATACTTAGGAAAATCCACCTAACCCAACTAATTGCTTGAATAAGTCATTTACATGATAATTAGGGAAAACAAATCCCTTTCTTCCTAACAACCCTGTCCTTTTAGAATATAATTACAAACTTAGGAAAATAAAATAATTCATTAAGGAAACCCATTTAAAATGGTTGAATTATGATGGGAAATGCTCCTGCATCAAATACTTTCACCCAAGAAAAAAAAAACGACTCATTAATTCCCCATGCTAACCAAATTAGCATGTTGTGTAATGAATTGAGGCTCAAAGAGTACCTTGGATCATAGAGAGGACTCCCTTCCATCACTAGGATATACTACATTCATTAGTTTTCCAGAGCATAGACACACTAACAAGGGAGATAATTCAACAACAAAAAAATTCTAATCATAATTTTCCAAAGACCATTACAAAACTATATAAAAAATTATTGTTAAATCTTGTACTATGAATATTGTTAAATAAAATATCACATCCATATTTTTAAATCAATTAAAATGGAARAAAAAYRA
>ML780654.1:205209-248211 GCA_009831015.1 Picea engelmannii | reverse complement strand
TTWTTTKTAATTTCTTACTTTASTATAATTTTAAATGGRTCAATTATAACTAATTGAAAAAACAATAACAATAATATCCTACCAAAAACATAMACTAATTTAAAAAAAAAATCATGTTTGCACTCCCCTTTATCATCTTTCAAAAATCAAGGCCATAGCTTGCAATTGTTTTAGTTTAGAACCATAATGTGTTAGTAGTCCAGAGTCCCTCCTGAAGAGCACATACTATTTCAACTAGTAACCAATGCCTCCAGGCTATTTTGGTTGGAAAAAAACTGTGTTACGCAAAGTTCTTATAATAATAATAATAATAATCTAATTTTAAGGTCACGGCTAAGCCAGACACCAAATTGGTGTATGAGACCCCCTTGTCTGTGGGACACGGGACTCCCTCCATGCAACCATTTGACTACTAAAGTCTACGGAGGTATACATACCCTACCCCCCTCTGGATTTGAACTTGTGACCTCTTAGGAGGAAATAGATGTTATTAACCATTAGCCCACTCAGGTTGTGTCAAAGGCCTAGGACTATAGCAATCATTTTTGCGTTGACTATGTTTTTGTTTTTGCATTGACCAAAAATTTGGTGATATTTTCCAAAGTTAAACTTTGTTGGGAGCAATCTAATTTTTCTTCATGTGTTATGATTGGTCCTTCAAAACAACATATTATTGTCAGGCCGACAGCGGGAATTGAATGGGAAATTTAATTATGCAGGTTTAGCGAATGGTTGGAATGGTTGTATGTACGAGTCTCAAAGTTCTGAGACCATCATGGTTTACGAAGCTTGTTATAGTGTCAGCTAGAAATTGGTGGCATTTAAAGTAGTGGGTCAGACAAGATGCATATATATTTACTATACAATATATAGAATTATTTTAATAAATATATATAAATTATTTTGTTTCGATTGTTCATTAAATTTAGTACGATTCATAAATTTTGAAGTGATTTCTGTGTACTGCTTGACATGATTCTCTATGATAGATTTCACTTGTTACAAGGAGCTTTAATCGAATTATTTTGTTCTAATTAATTGTTGATTTCTTTGGGTTTGGTCACAATATACTGTTCTATAAGCCAGGGAGGTGACGTTGTTTTGAAATTTACGGGTGTTGTGATTGGTGACTTGGAAGAGATATGGTTTTTTGGGCTTGTACAAATCTATGAGAGTGGTTAAGAAGTCTTGTGCATCTAGTATATTGGTTCTAACCAATTGTGTTACACATTATTTTCATCACCCTCATGATCGTTAATGATGTAAGCCTATCTGTTTCCTTCAGAGGGGTCAGTGGCCTGAATTCCTGAAGAAAGAAGGGAGAAGGACTTTCCCTGAGAGAAGAAGTTGTGTTTTCCTCTGTAAAAACCCTATTTTGGAGGATTTTCGTGGGCTACACCATAGCTAGGGTGCGGAAATTCCTGATTTCCGTAGGTTGCACTATAGCTAGGGTGCAAAATTTCTGCAGGCTGCACTATAGCTAGGTTGCGGCGGTCTTCGTATGTGGGACAAATAAGCATTTTCTCAATGGTTATAGAAGGAGAAGCTTCTATGGTGAGGTGGCCTTTGAATGGTTTGTATCTTACTCACTTTCATGATTTAGTGGGATCATCCTAACCTCCTCACCTTATCCTCTTCAACTTATGAAAGGAGAGGAGCTCTCGTGAAGAAAGTTAGTTGAATTTGGCTTGAGATTGTTAGCTTGGTTAGAGTGGCTTTGAGCTTTTATTTGCCAGGATAGATTGTGAGTAGCTATCAGATTCATGGTATCAGAATCCTTGGAGAAAAAGTGTGTGGGAAGCAAGGAATCGTTGGAAGGAACCTTACGACATCAAGGCATCTGGTTGTAATCTCTCTTCCTATTATTAATATAATAAAATGGCATGCTTATTTCCCATAGAATTATCTTTATTTTATTGCATAATTCCTTGATCATATGCATAGGTTGTCATTGAATATACTTCTACTTCTTTCACTTTAGTTGGTTTGTGTCTCACTACAGGATCAGTATCACAAGAGCATCGGAGAGAAACAGGAACAACAAAGACATAGGGAAGCGACACTTAAAGGTATGTCTCTCGTCTTTTGTTCGGTAGTAAATTCAATGATTAGAGCCTAGGGAAAGTGCCATGTTCTGTCTTGTTTTGTTCTAGATAGAGGTGGATCTAGGGAGATCAGTTTATGTCCACATTCACTGATTTATCCTATAACAATTTTTTTCATAATTTAAGACCAAAAATGCCAAGAATCATGCAATTTCACTACTTCAAATGCAAGGAAGCCCCCAATCTAATATAAGGAAAGAAATAAGATTTTTGTTTCAAAGATAACTAAAAGCAATAGCAAATCACTTCAAAACAAAAACAACCCAAACAAAGTTTCTCTTTTACTGCGAGTTATTCAGAAAAAAGAAGTGGTCTTTTCACTAAACAATTCTAAAGAAAAACAAGGCTTCTTAAATTCTGAAATAAGATTTATGATTCTTGGCATGGGGGGGCCATGAATCGTGCATTGTTGTACACTCTCTTTTTCTCATTTCTTGAGAATCTTGATATTGATGATTTTAATATATTTTGGGACATTGTGCATATGGGAATGATAAATGTTTTCTCCTTCTCGTAGCATAGATTTTATCGAAATTAAGAGATTGCATCTTCATCTCTTTGGATAACTTTCGAGTCGGTCAAAACACCATATTGTCCATGCCATTTTCCTTTTGAGTAACAACAACCTTAAAATAAAGCGCTTATAAAAATTGATTAGACATTTTTATATTTTATGGTAGCAAACCTACGTTAGATTAGTTGTAGGGCTTTAGAATAGGTGTGAAAGATAACTTTGCAAAGCTGCAAACAAACATAGAATCTTGACTTAGGGAGCGGTGAAATCCACTTATTACATTTTGTCTTGGGAAGCCCTTCTAACACAAGGGTCAATCACGAGGTCGCATTGATACTAGCAGAGTTACTCACCCTGCTTTGTTGGTATTGGTGTAGAGATTGCACGTATTATGGGGGTCGCTTGAGAGGTATACCCACAATGACGAGTGGAAGCCTTTCAAGTTGATTTCGGGCTAGATACCCTACCTTTGTGCGTCGATCGGAATGTCGATTATTTCCCCAGGCATCACTGTAGTAGTTGGTAACCTTAGTGGCCTATCACTTTAGGGTCTTTACACAAGGTGACTGTGGAGGGGGAAGTCTTCACGGTACCTGGAATCAACGTTGGCCAAACTCACTTGAGCTCCTTGGAGGGTATACCCATGTTTATGTGTGGGAGCTTGCACCAGGGTGTAAGTTCGTTAAGCAGGTCATCAACATAACTTTTCCACCCGCTCTATCTCAGCCCCTTCTCACTTTGTTCTCGCGACATTGGATTTCATCACCAACTAGTGTGCTCATTGTGATAATGTTTTGTTTGTTTGCTTGCTTCCTAGATTTTTAGCGTGTGCTGCTTGTTTTCCCTAGCAGAATCTAGGTTGGATTTTTTTTATATGGCGTCAGTTCCTGAAATGACCAATGAAGGAACCCCTACTCTAGGGGAACCTTTTGTTTTTCCTTCTTATGGAAACATTCGTCCTCCTCACATTGCTACTTTGAGTCTTCTGAGTCTCACAATTGGATTACCGGTATGGTTGTTTTCCACTCAGGTAATCCTGAATGTAGTTAGTGCTTCAGTTGTAAGCACTTCCCCCCAATGACATCAACCTCATGTTGATCCTTCACCTTCTTCACCAGTAAGATCTTCTTCGCCTTCTTCACTTGCAAGGTCTTCTTCCATTTCATCTTCTTCGCTAAGTGAAAACTATGAAGCTAGTAACCCGGTGGCTAAGAAGAAGAAGAAACCGAAGATTAAGAAGAAGAAAAATAAGCAAGGATACAAACTTCTAACCACTGCTAGACATGTTGGAAAACAACCAGTTACTGTTAATCGTGTTGGGAGTGTTGATGATGACAAGATCACCCAAACAACCCGTAAGCCCAAGTACCCTTGCAAGCTTTGCAAGGGTATCCATCTTCTTAAGGATTGACCTGGTCTATCCAAGGTTGTAGAAGCATGGTCTACACATCCTCGCTAGCCCTTGTCATTAGCCTCTGAACAACATGTTGATGAACTCCCTTCAACTAGTCATGATACAATTGGGAAAAAGAAAAGTAGAGTCAAGTTTCCTTGTAGGTTATGTGGAGGGAGTCATCAAACTCACCTTTTCCCTTGTATGGACAAAGCCTTGAAATTCTTGGAAGACATGATTGTTTCACAGCCTCAACTTCCAGTTGCTTATTGCAAGCTTACTCTCGACCCACCTATAGTTGATGGAATGATCAATCTTTCCCCTTCATCAGTCAGTCTGGTTGATCATGTCGTCAATTTGGTCACATCCTTAGTTGAACCAGTTGACAAAGTGGTCGATCCAATCCCATCCTCGGTCGATCCCACTCTCCTGTTAGAGAGTGAAACCTAAGTGGTCGTTATGATCCTATCCTCAGTCGATCCCACTCTCCTGTTAGAGAGTGAAACCCAAGCGTCGACCCCGTTCTCCTCTTGGAGAATGCAACCCAAGTGGTTGATCCAATCTCTCCATCGATCAATCCTACACTCCCACTCTAGAGTAAACCTGATACTGCCCATATTTTTCTCGTTGATACAGACTCTACCATGCCGGGGGGTATTCCTCATTCTCTCGTGGAACCCTCTCCAAGTAATGAGGCCATTTGTTTTGATTGGGGTGTGCTAATTGGACCTTGTCTTCCCTCTCACATTCCTTTCTAGATTATAGTGCAAGTTTGTGGTTGGGACGTTCCTCAGATGTTGATAGATGAAGGTGCATCCGTTATCATTTTTTCCTCTTTTGCTTGGCAAGCTTTGGGTTGTCCTCAACTTGCCCCGGTTACGCAAAATTTGTTAGCTTTTAACAGAAGAACTAGTCAACCTTTAGGGACCCTCCCTCAGTTTCCTGTAACTTTGAGAGGGAAAACTGTCTTTATTGATGTCATGGTAGTCCAAGACCCCTTGGAGTTTTCTTTACTCCTTGAGTGGGATTATGTCTATGCCATGAAAGCTGTTGTGTCCACTCTTTTTCACGTGATCTCTTTCCCTCACGATGGAAGAATGGTGACTATTGATCAACTTCCATTCATCGTTCCTAATTGGATTACCTCCCTAAATGGTTCTTATATGCAGATGATATCACCCCCACCACATGTTAATTATGTGGCGTTGTCTCCCACGACTTCAACTTTTGATGACCTAGATCTGGTATTTGACATGGTTATCTCTTTGATAGGGTCTTTAGAGTTTGATATCCTTACCCCTATCGTGGCCCTTGACATGTGTTCCTTCCAGAGTGTGTTTCTTCCGTCAAATGAAGATATCTTGGAAGCCATGACCAAGTTTTGTCCCTTGACATGGTGTCCTTCCAAAGCATTTTCCTCTTGGAAGCCATGATCAAGAAATAATCTATTAGCATGGTTTTCTAATTTCAAGCTCATTAAAAAATGAAACCAGTTATGAGGATAGTTTTTTGTGTCTCTGTAGCAACCTCGTTAAAAAATTAAACAAAGGTTATGAGCATAGTTATTGTTTCTATGACAAGCTTGTTAAAAAATGAAATAGAGGTCTGGCGATTATATCTAGAGTCTCGAGCATAGTTCTTCTCTTGTGTCAAGCTCATTAAAAAATGAAACAACTTCCCCCTCTCTATTCGAGTCAAGTCCTTCGTCTAGTATTTGAAGCTTCATTTCATCTTCCTGTGTTGTTGAATGAGATGAAGCTTGGGGGTCAATACTTCCAGCCTCTGGACTCTGTGCTGAAGAGCCGCTAGCTTATTAAGTTGGGGGCTAAGTACCAACCATGTGAATTCGTGAACCATGTGTTGGGAAGTCATAAGCATAGTTTTTAATTTGGTTCAATATTGTGTAAAAATGAAACCACCTACCTCAAGCATAGTTTCCT
The DNA here is from genome assembly GCA_009831015.1 of Picea engelmannii. Lineage (NCBI taxonomy): Eukaryota > Viridiplantae > Streptophyta > Pinopsida > Pinales > Pinaceae > Picea > Picea engelmannii. The sequence continues at coordinate 242,259 of ML780654.1, read as the reverse complement.
CTAGTTCAAGCTTGTGTAAAAATGAAACCAAGTCCAAGCATAGTTTTGTTTAGTTTTAAGCTTCTGTAAAAATAAAATCTATCCCCAACATAGTTTTGTTTTGTTTTAAAGCTGGCATAAAAAATGAAAACAATCCCGAGCTTAGTCTTTGTTCTTTCTCATGCTCGTGAATACATGAGAATAAGTTACCAAGCTTAGTCTTTGTTCTTTCTCATGCTCATGAGCACATGAGAATAAGTTACCGAGCTTAGTCTTTGTTCTTTCTCATGCTCATAAATCAATGAGAATGTAACTGAGTATACTTTTGTCACTTTTTTGGACTCGTAAAGGTTATACGAAAAAGGAAACCCCTGGAGTTCCCTTTAAGCTCTTTTCAGACTCTCTAAACATGAAAAGATTGTCGAGTGGCCTTGTTCTTTTCACACTCGTTAAAGTATTTGAAGAAAAGGTTTTTTGAGGGATAGTTTATCTCTTTTTCGATCTCATCAGACTATTTTATGAAGAAGGAACTGAGAGAGTTCTCTTTAATTATTTTTTAGACTCTCTAAACATGAAAAACCCGTGAGTTTTCTTTCTTTGGACTCATAAAACAAGCATCGAAAGGCCCATATGGGACCTAACCACTCCTTCCTAGGGTTCGTTAAACATACTCCGAGGGACTCATCCGAAGGATGAGCTTACATTTACAAGCATATGCTATCCTCCTCAAGTTTGCATAAAAATAAAGAGGTACTCGCCAGAAATGGTGGGGGGGAAATTCAGAAAGAAATGTGTATAAACCTGTATTCCATAGAAGAGTCATTTTTGAACATGACACCCTTTCACTTGCTTTGTTTCTAGGTTGGAAAACCCACTCGTCTCTTGGTCATACTCCTTTATAAGATTACAAATTGGTATGTGATCCCTGTTGTTGAGTCAGTATTTTTCAAGATAGTTGTCGTGTCGTCAATATGTTCAAAGAGAAGTTCAACCCGGAAATCCTTCTATTGCATCGGCCATTTCTGCAGTCCTTAAGCCTTCTATTGTGTCGGCCATCCCTAAGTCAGTTTTGAATCACTTGTTACTCTGATTTACATCAAATCTTGTTACTTGTTTCATGTCATTGATGGGGGATACATTAAGGCCCTCCTGTGATGATTCATTTCCTGTCGACTTCAACTCATTATTCAGGAATTAGACTTAGAAACTAATTGGTACCTTGGAACCTACATGCCTTAATGGAAGGTTTCCTCTCTTTCGACAATGGGTTTTCATTATTGACCCTTGATCGAGAGATTCCGCGAGTGTTTGACTTCAACTCATTAATTCACATTCGTTGGATTGTACTAGAGTACCTTGAGAGTCATTGACATTAATGGTGATTTCCCTCTCACTTGTCAACAGTTCTCATCATTGAACGATAATCAAGTGATTTCTACTATGTTCGACTTCAACACTTGTAATCATATGGCTAGATTTGTACTATAGAGTGGTGAAGATGAAGACCTTGAATCTTTTCTCACAGATTCAGGTTGTGTTGGAGTGTATTCAGTTTGTATTGTTGCATAGATCCACATTGTATGTCTCATGGCTATGTTCAAATTTGAGTCTTTAACACATAGATCCACAATGTATTTTTGGTGGCTATGTTCAGATTTGAGTCATAATGGCATGGATCCACAGTGTATGTTTGGTGGCCATGACCTGTATTAATTGGCATGGATCTTCACATGTCGGCATTTATGCTTTGAGTCATTTATATTCTGAGTATGGGAATGCCTACCTCAGTGATGATATATTATTGTACTGTATTTCCTTGTTTGTTGGCAGGTTTCCGACTGACGTGTTCCTTGTTCCCTACACACACTCGACAAAGTATTTCAGCTATCACTCTGTTCTAACTTCATACTTTGGGGGTCTGTTTGTTACACATTATTTTCATCACCCTCATGATCGTTAATTATGTAAACTTATCTGTTGCCTTCAGAAGGGTCAGTGGCCTGAATTCCTGAAGAAAGAAGGGAGAAGGACTTTCCTTGAGAGAAGAAGTTGTGTTTTCCTCTGTAAAAACCCTATTTTGAAGGATTCTCGTGGGCTGCACCATAGCTAGGGTGCGGAAATGCCTAGTTTCCATAGGCTTCACTATAGCTAGGGCGTGGAATTTCCATAGGCTGCACTATAGCCAGGTTGTGGCGGCCTTCGTACGTAGGAAAAATAAGCATTTTCTCGATGGTTCTAGAAGGAGAAGATTCTATGGTGAGGTGGCCTCTGAATGGTTTGGATCTTACTCGCTTTCATGATTTAGTGGGATCATCCTAACCTCCTCACTTTATCCTCTCCAGCTTATAAAAGGAGAGGAGATCTCATGGAGAAAGTTAGTTGAATTTGGCTTGATATTTTTAGCTTGGTTAGAGTGGCTTTTAGCTTTTCTTTGTCAAGATAGATTGTGAGTAGCTATCAGATCCATGGTCTCAGAATCCTTGGAGCAAGAAGTGTGTGGGAAGCAAGGAATCATTGGAAGGAACCTTACGACATCAAGGCATTTGGTTGTAATCTATCTTCCTATTATTAATATAATACAGTGGCATGCTTCTTTCCCATAAAATTGTCTTTATTTTATTGCATAATTCCTTGATCATATGCATAGGTTGTCATTGAATATACTTCTACTGCTTTCACTTTGGTTGGTTTGTGTCTCACTGTAGGATCAGTATCACAAGAGCACCGGAGTGAAATAGGAACAACAAAGACATAAGGAAGCGACACTTAAAGGTATGTCTCTCGTCTTTTGTTCGATAGTAAATTCGATGATTAGATCCTAGGGAAAGCGCTATGTTCTGTCTTGTTTTGTTCTAGATCTAGGTGGATCTAGGGAGATAAGTTTATGTCTACATTCACTGATTTATTCAATAACAAATTGGTTTCCATATTAATATATGTATTTTAGAAAAGTCCAATTAATTTTTGTAGTTCTTGTTTGGTAGAGTTTGATTTGTGCATAGTGCAGTTAGCTCTGTTGTTTTGTTGGTTTTTTCAAAAGTAAGTCAAGTCATGGGAGGAAAGTTGCAAATACTGTGTAGGATGAAAAAAGTGAAAGGTGAGTCAGGAGAGAAGGTGTTATGCTTTGAGATTGTATTTTTGTTTGATAGTTTCTTTGGTTGTTGTTTGAAAGAGTTTGTGTTGTGCATAGTGTAGCTACTTTTGTTGTGTCATTGGTTTTTACAGAAGCAATTCAATTGGGTCGGGGGTTGTTACAAAGACTATGTAATCTAAAAGCACTCAAAGGTGAGCAGGGAGAGAAGGTGTGTTGTTTTGAGGTTGTATTGTTCACTTTGTTTTTCTAGGTTGGTTAATGTGTTTATCTACAATGTCATTTGTTATGGTTTAGAGAGACAGAGTTGTTCTAGATTTGCAAGTGTTGGGAGTGGTGAGTTCCAAGAGTTCTAATTTTGGGGTTGTGGAAATGTGTGTCAAAGTGTAAGAAATCATCTACATTGTATGATATATGCTAGAGCACTGTTATTTTTAGATTGGATGCATTTTCATATGGTGTTGTGATTTTTTGGTTGGTGCATTACACTGTATTCCATCTGTTCTTTTCTTCTTCTTCTTCTTCTTCTTTTTTTGGGGGGNGTGATTATAGTATAAGCATGTATAGTTTATAAAGATGGGCATTTTTTAGTTTGTCCAGAGGATTTTTCTATGAAAATATGGCGTCACTCAATGCGGTTATGTCTTGTGCATCTTGAGAGTGGCAGAGGAGTGTCACTGGCACATCCAACACTATGTATTTTCAATTCTTGTGCAGAGAATTCATGCTAGTTATGGTCGTTCGATCTCGTGTGTCTGCACAACGAACTATGGTAGGGGATGTAATTTGGAAAATACCCTAGCAATTTGTCAAAGGTTGATTTTGTCTGATTTGCAAGAAAAGGGTAGCGATTTAGAGCTTGTATGTTGTGCGAGAGGCATAATTGTGCAGTGGGTAGAGATATGGCTATTGCAAAACCTTCATCCAACCTCAATAGTGGGCAAGTAAAAAGGATTTTGACTAGCAGATTGTCCAGAGGAAAATATATCGTAGACCTGGGATCAGCCCAAAGCTAAGAGAAGGATGTAAATCCGCTAAAATGTCTTTTACACATATATCAAAGACTTTTTGAATAGAAATAGCCATAATAAAAAACCATTGAGCAATCTACAGATAAGAAACACATTTTCTTGGAACTGCTTCTAGATGCGTGGTGTTTTCTCCTAACTCATAGAAAATCAATTTATTTTAACTTAGTGACCTATTTTGCAAATTATGTTTCTTGCCATAGTCACAGATGTGGAACTATTGGAAATGTGGAGGTTCAGAAGTGTGGCAATGTGGAGGGGTAACCTATGTGGGTTCTCCACACAAGGCGTAAAAAACCCATCTTAAGTAGACCAAGTATAGTTATATGGGGTGCACGAGGATTCAAAATAGACTAAGTGAATGATTTCTCTTTTATCATTCCTTGTGCGGGATTCTATACTTTCGACCCTTGCACCAAGAATTCATGTCACTTATGGCCTAGCATTGGCAGAATTGGTTGCATAGACATGTGTGCAATTGGCAGAGCGATGTCATCAACACTTCCACATAAGTGTATGCTCCACGGAGCCACTACTTTGTTTGTTTAGCACTTGGTATATACTCAAATCTTGTGCGGAGAACTAGTACATCTTCTCTTTTTGCACTGTTGTAGTTCCGCATCTAGCATCCTGTTTGATAGTGTGTGCTCTATGCATAGTGCAGTTACTTGGTTTCATTCAAATTTGCATTGGCATTGGTGTAGTGTTTAATCAAACCAATTCTCTCTTATCATTTGTATTGCTAGATCAAATGGTTGAATGAAATATTATTGATGTGCATCATATACAAATGTTTTTTTACTAGAAATATTTCTAAAGATAAATACATCACAGAGATGTGATTGCCCCAAGGACAAGAGCAGGATGAAAATCCACCAAAATTTTGTTTACACATATATCGGCTACCATTAGAATAGCAATAATGAAAATCAAAAACCATCGAGCAATGTACAGATAAGCAACACATTTTCTTTGCAGTGCTTCTAGATGGGTGGTATTTTCTCCTAAATCAAAGGAAATCAATTTACGATAAATTAGGGAACTATATTGAAAGTTATGTCACTTGTCACAGTCAGGGATGTGAAACTATTGAAAATGTGTAGGCGTGGAAGTGTAGCAATGCGGGAGGATGACCGGTGCAGGTTCTCTGCACAAGGCTTAAAAATAGATTGTCTTATATGCACCAAGTATAGATATGAACATATGGCGGTACTCGTTACAGTGAAAATATTAAGTGCACCAAGTATCGATATGAACATATGGTAGCACTTAGTGCATCCATGTCTTGTGAACCTTGGCAGTGGTAGAGGAATATTGCTAGCACAGCCAGTACTGTTTATTTTCTATGCTTGTGCAGAGAATCCATGTCGATTATTATTATGCAGTTTGGAACCTGCTATTGTAAAAGCTATGTCCAACCTCAAAAGTGGCCAAGTAAAAACACTTTTGACTAGAAAATTATCGAAATACAAATAGATCACAAAGCTAGGATTACTCCAAATCCAAGAGCAGGATACCAATCCACTAAAATATCTTTTAGACATATATCAGCTACCTTTCAAATAGCAATATGAATAATAAAAAACCATCAGGCATTCTACAGATAATCATTACATTTTATTGCCACTCCTTCTAGACCCATGGCATTTCCTCATAAAGTGGAGCAAATGAATTTATCATAAATCAATGACCTATTTTGCAAATTACGTTGCTTGTCACAATCACGGATGTGGAAGTATTGGAAATGCAAAATTGCATAAGTGTAGCAAAGTGGGAGGATGATCGATGTAGGTTCTTCACACAAAGCTTCAAAATAGACCGTCTTAAGTAGACCAAGTATAGTTGTGTGAACTAGAAGATGATTCAAAATACACTGGGTGAATGCTTGCTCTATTTTCAATCCTTGTGAGGGATTCTATACTTTTGAGCCTTGCGTTGAGAATTCATGCCACTTATGATTTGGCATTGGTAGAGTTGGTTGCTTAGACACTTGTGCCATTGGCAGAGCAATGTCATCGTCACTTCCACATAGGTGTATGTTGCACATAAGCCATACTTTGTCTATTTCTCACTTGTTCTATATTCAGATCTTGTGCGAAGAATTGTTATGTCTACTTTTTCCACACTTTTGCAGTTCCGCATCTCACATCATGTTTGATAGTGTGTGCTCTATTCATAGTACAATTACTTGGTTTATTCAAATTTGGATTGGCATTTTCTTTGTAGTGCTTCTAGATGTGTGGTGTTTCTTGTTAAATCGGAGAAAATCACTTTACCATAGATCAATGACCTATATTGCAAATTATGTCACTTGTCACAATCAGAGATGCAGAACTATTGGAAATGCAGAGGCATGGAAGTGTAGCAATGTGGCAAGATGACCCATGCGAGTTCTCCACACAAGGCTTAAAAATAGATCGTCTTACGTAGACCAACTATAGTTATGAACATGTGGTGGAACTTGGTGCATCCATGTCTTAGGCACATTGGCACTAGTAAAGAAATATCATTAGCACAACCAGTACTATGTATTTTCAATGCTTGTGCATAGAATTCATGTAAGTTATTATTGTGTAGTTTTTCAGTTGCTATTGCAAAACCTTCGTCCAACCTCAAAAGTGGAAAAGTAAAAAATAATTTTGATTAGAAAATTATCCAAGACAAATAGATTGTAGGATGCCAATCTGCCAAACTGTCTTTTACATATATATATCGACTACACTGTTGAGGAACTTACAGATAAGCAACACATTGGCTTCACATTGCTTCTAGATGTGTGGGATTTCTTCCTAAATCAGAGAAAATCAATTCACCATAAATTAGTGACTTGTTTTTCAAATTGTGTCACTTGTCACAATCATGGATGCAGATGTATTGGAAATGTGGATTTGTGGAAGTGTAGAAAATAGGATGACGTGTGCAAGGCTTGAAAATAAATTGTCTTACATAAACCAAGTGTACCTATAGATTGTGAGAATTCATTCCACTTATGGTTTGGAATTGGTACAGTTGGTTGCATAGACATTTGTGTAATGGGCAGAGTGATGCCATCGTCACTTTCACATAGGTGTGTGCTTCATAGAGTCGATACTTTGTCTATTTATCACTTACTCTATATTCAAATCTTGTGCAGAGAACCGATACATCTAGTCTTTCCGTGTTACCATGGTTCTGCATATTGCATCATGTTTGATAGTTTGTGCTCTATGCAAAGTATTGTTACTTGGTTTCATTCAAACTTGCATTGGAATTGGTGTGGTGTTTAAGCAAACCAATCCTCTTTTATCAATTGTGTTTTTGGATCAAATGGTTGAATGAAATATTCTTGATGTGCGTCATATATGTGAAATAAAAATTAGTTCTTGCTTATTATTTTTATTTTTCAGGGGTAGATTAAATTGATCAAGAACTATTTCAGAAACTATATATATGGAAAAGGAATTAAATACAAACAGAGACAAAAACAAGGTATGTTGTTTCGAGATTGTTTTTTTTTCCTAGTTGTTGGATGCTCTAGACATATCTTAAGCATCATATGAATGACATAAACTGAACGAAAGCATGTTTCATATTCTTGTTACATATTTAGAAAGTTCTTGTTTATGTGTTGGATCAAGAAATTGTGTTGGGCATTGCAAGCAGTTGATATAACAGATATTATGGTCACAAAGAAAATAAAATATTGGAAATTTGCATTGTGTTTACATCTCACTGCCATCGATATGCATTGTTGTTTGACTTGTTCAATGTGCATTACATCGAAACAATCACCAATGTTTAAAAATAGAATAGGGAAAAGAAAGAAACATGGAACAAGAATTGCAGAGGTGTGTTTTTCTAATTTAATATGTGTACTATTAATTTGTTGTTCATTAATATTGTGTATTTCATGTGAATTTGACATAAGGGTTTATTTGCATGTTCATTGAATTCGTTCATTTCTTTCACATGAAAATTAAATAGAGAAATTACAGGAGATCAAGAAGTGACAAAAAATGCAGGAGAAGAAACTCAAGAACAATGTCCCAAGAGGAGATATGCCTGTAACAATTACACAAGGAACAACCTTTTTTTTGGCAAATTATATGCAAATGAAATAATATATATATCGATAGTGCATAGTACTGTGTATAATCCAAAGTGCATTGATGAAGTAATAAACATATAGCAATAAAATAGATAACCTTTGAATTGATAAAAGATGTGCTAGATTGAAAAACAGAAACAGAGTTTGGATTATTTTCATTTGAAAAGAATGACAAATACAAAAGAAGAATAGTACATTTCATAGAACTATTACTCATTTGAACAATGTTTACATGGCTCTGGGCCATGGATTATGTTTTTTTAATGTGTACTTGTCATGCCGTTAATGTTTTTCTGCCAAAGGAAAACAAGATTTAGAAACAAGTTGATCTTATTTATTTATATATCTTAACACTATTGCTTGATGCAGTTAGTGTTATAGAGCAAAAAGAAGAGAAAGAGAGGAAATTGTTGACATCTGGTGCACGATGGATTATTTTTATAGATATTGTACCATGTTACATACTTCTAACACTAACATTTGGTACTTGGCAAGTTTCACAAGTTATTAGCTTGATGGTTCTCAGCTCAATCTGTATTGGAACGTCAATTTTTTTTTATGTTGAATTGTGAGCATTGTGAATGTGGCTAGGTTGAATACCCACACAATGCTTGAATAAGTGCAAACCATCTGTTTGATTTTTTGTTGCAGTTGCGAACAAATTTTTGAATGAGTAAGGTCGTCCTGGAGGTGGCAGCTGGATTTGGTGTACGTTTGTCCAGGCTGACAATGTCTCTCTACTTTGGCTTCCTTTGGATTGACGAAGCGTGGGAATGCTTCATCCCGTATTCTAGAAATTCAAGTAGTAGTTGTCCCAAGTCCTGCAACTATAACTTTGCCCAGTTACTTGAGTACTTGAAAATCACAAGGATGAGTTAATTGTTCCAATGGACATGCCCAACGTCATCCTCTTGTCTCGTTCATCTTGGTTGATAAAGAAGAAGAGGAGGAAAATTGAAACTGATAGAGGGGGAAGTGCACAGAATGTATATGTTGGGTTTAGCAAAGGTGTTGATCCATGGCATCATGTGCAACAGACATTGACAAAGAGAGTTGGCGAATGGAAGAAACTTTGAACCACAGTTCAAGAAACTGTTTGGAAATGCTAGGGATCTTGGTCATTGATTGTATGCTAGTTCCCTTTCCCAACAAGACCCTTCTCATTTCGAGCTGACGTAAGAAGGACACCATGGGAATGCAAGTGGTCTACATGAACATCGTGGGACTACAAGCAGTATATATATATATATATGTATATATATATATTATTAAAATTTGTATTGTATAAAAAAGTCTAAGGTACAATGATATTAGCAAATGCATATTCAACTCCATTTGAACTTGTTTGTGCAATTTACAACTTTCCTGCAGGTGCATCTTCTTTGATCAAGAATGCAATGTTCGATTGTGTAATATGTAATCAAAGATACCCTTTTATATATAAACATTACCTAAGTGTCATTATATGTACAATCGACAACAATAATTTGCAATCCACCGCCAAGGAACCTATACTACAAGAACTGCTTCCTGGATTGACAGAAATGCAATATGAAATATATTTGTAAAATAAACCTAAAATTGTTTATATGTTGTGAGATTTTCGAGTACATGGTAAATTTACATTAAAAGAAGATAGTGTTTTACTGCTTGTGGGATAGAGATTGAACGAAGACATTGTCAACGTGCATGTGCGATGATTTCTATCGATTGTTTTTCCATTTCTTTATACAAATACTATAACTATAATCTAGTCATTATATTGTATATTGACAAAAATGTTGATGCGTAAAACATATACATCATATATACATATTGTATATATAGTTATTGAATACCATCAATGGTGTGTGCATTGAGTCCAATGTGTTTACTAGACACTATTAGCATTGCAGTGTCATTGTATTGCATTTTTTGCAATTCAACTATGTCAAAATTTTAATGGACATTCGACTAGATGTTTATATGTTATTGGTCATGTTACATTGAAACATTGATATATTGTTACTAGAGCTAGATTGCAATTGAAACAACTTTTGCTATTTGATATTTCCATAATTGTCGTTGTTATGGAATTTGTAAAGAATCCTTGATATCTTTAGAAAATTTGACGTTCTTTGCAAATGCCATATGCATATTTGCTGACAATCTCAAAAATTGTTGCTAGAAACAATTTTGCACTATCGTTGGACAAGAAATCACAACTACATTTGTAATTCTTCCAGATATTGATGTGCATCTGTGCATTTCCATGCTTGTTTGAATAGATTTTTTGACATTTGCATCTGATCCAAGTAAGAATAGAACATGTAATAAAGGTTTTGCATAAAAATGAACTTAGGAATTTCGATGCTTGTTTCTTGATTATGGCCTAGCATCGAATGATTTATGTAGTTTATTTTGATTTTAGCAAGTTGGTCTGATTGAATGTTATTTCTATTTCTAAGGTGTCTATGATAAATGTCTCATAAATAAACACGAATGATAATGTTCTAATTGGGATATATAGAATCAAATGCAATCAAACTTGAATTAAAAAACACCATGTTGTATTGTTGCATTAAGACAAATATTTGTCTTATTCTCAAGCATATTGTGTACAGTTGCCTGCACAAAATTGCAAAGGGCAAGATTGTTTGTTTGGCATATGTCCATACTCATATGGAATTTCAATAACAAACATAAAACTTAGTTAATTGCAAAGGTTTTTCCTAAAATTTATATATGGAAGAAATTGTCCACAAGTTTGTTGCTTGAATTCGACGATTGCAAATTTGACAAAAGTATACAAGTCTTCAATACCATTTTCCCTAGTTCTTTCTCAAGGCAACATTTATGTTTCTAAATTATTTTTCCCATGGACTTCAGCGAATCATTTTCTTCTATTGTTCCAATGCACTATAAAACGTTGAACTTGTAATAAGATAAGTGTCATAGTTGATTTTTTTTCTAGGTTATCTATTTCATCTCATTGCAAAGAAAAAAATTTAGCATAGTGTCCCTCCCAGGATCTCAAAATAGACAATTTATATTGCTATGCATGACTCCAGTAACTTGTATGCAATGACCAGTCGAATAGAACTGAAAACAACTAGCAACTATAGTAACTTCTTTTGGTCTAAAGTTCAATGGATTGAAAATATATATCATTTTGCAAGTATCCAAAGTATTAAGAGTGTGGAAGTGCACAAGTGCGAGATTGCAACACAATGAATTGTTTGATTTCTCTGCATGGTTCTTGAAAAATAGAATAAATTTCCTCTTCGTGGGGATACACATCTACGGATTGTAGGAGGGTTGAAGATATAGTTGCACAAAATGTAGAAGTGCATGGGCGTGCATATGCACATTTTGTGTAGAGAAGATGGAAATAGATCAGACTCTTGCAAGTTCCTGAAACGTATGTTCAGACTGCACTAGTGCTGAACATATGAATATGCACACTACAAACATTTGGGAATTTTAAAATCCTACGTGAAACATGGAAAATTGCAAGTAAAAATGCATCTAATTTGGAGATTTTCGAAAGAAAGGAATATTTTTGGTCATCATAGCTCATGTACCTATTACTGCAATAAAAAATTCTAAATCCAAATATTTTGTCAAATTATTCTTTGAATCCAATATATATTTAGAATTCCTTAGTCAAAATCCCTTTTACTTAGTCATTTTTTAGGTTGTGCGAAGCCCCTTGCTATGACCATAGCTTCACATTCCGCCCACCTATATATTTCGTACATCAACACTTTGCACCAGTCTATGCTCCGCACAACCACTACTTGGTTCTAATTCTATTTTCAAGCCCTGTGGAGACTATTTATACGAGTGATCATCCCGCACTTTAGCACTTTTCATTTGCAACAATTGTGTGTATGTCTTTCTCACAATGCAACTAATTTGCATGATAAAGGAGTGATTTATTGCAGGTTGATTTGCTTGGATTTTCCATGAAACAGAGGTTATTCGGGAGCAGTTCCAAATGTCGAGCTTTCCTATTACCTGGTTAACCATTTCTAGTTATCATTCCCCGTAATCCGTATCTAATTAGGCATGGAAAGGAAATATTAGTAAATAGGCTTGTTGCACTTTGGCATAAAGCAATTGGAATTACATAATGTACTATTCATATATTTCATGTATAGCAAAGTCCATTGAAAAAAACACAAGTATAGTAGATAAGAAAAGAAACCACCAATTTTTTTCACATAGCATATGTACCACATCTTCCAACAACGATATTGCTTCAGAGATAAATTGAATAACATTCATAGGAAAACTCTCTTTCCCAATTTCAGCAATATGACATGGAGATCTATTTCTCCCGGACTGTTTAATGATGAACAATATAGATCAATAACTAGTATTGAAACTGTGAATATCACTGATGGAATGCATGCCTGCAAAGGATATGGCTAGTCGAGCACCACATATATAGACAATGCAAAGCACTGAACAAATCGTCAATAATCACTACATTGAAAAAAAATTTGATAACGGAATTTCTGAAACACAGTCCAATTCCAGAAGAATTTTATATAACACTTGCAAAAGCATCGCAGTTAGGAGGAAAGAGTGTCTCTCCTAGTCCCAGGATTATGCGCTTTCGCACTTGCAATCGTCCAACACTGTGGATTATGACAAGAAACCTAATTTTCACAATAACCAAGTCATTTATGGCACGTAGATTTGCTCGGATTTGCAAAAAAATGGAGGCTATTTAGCAACTGTGTGAAGTAAATGTCACGGATTTCTATGAGTTGTCTAATGCCTTCTATTAATCATTTCCCATATCGGTAACTCAGTCTGGTGTGAAAAGGACATGTTAGTAAATATGCCATATGCACTTGGCCTTTAAAGAAACTAGACCTTCATAATGTACTATTCATAATGTTCATGTATATCAAAGTGCATTTAAAAAAATAGACATATATAAAATACAATCTACAGAAGGTTGATGGACAAACGTGGTTGCTAAAGTTAAATAATATGACCTGAACATTAACTATGTAGAAATTTTCAGGTGACAAGGACTGTAAATTGATGACTGGTATTGAAGCTTTAGAGATCTACCACGTTCACCATGTACTAACTCAAGATGTAACTCAATTATCGTAAAGAGATTTAAATATATTTTATTTATTTATTATTTTAACTTTCATAAGTAAAATTTGGTTTGAGAGATAATAATTAATATCATTTTTTTAAGTATGTATAAATTACCTTTCAGAAGAAAAATTACAGTAGCGTCATGAGTGTCCAAGGACTGTGAATTCTGAATTTCCCTAGAGGGAAACCAATTCATCCAGTACCTCCAAAACCATTAAAATAATCCCTAGGTTTAATCAACTGTAACAAAATTGCCCCATGGGGAAACCAATTCGTTCAGATTTGTTCGACCTTCTAGAACAACTAGCACTGACTTATGACAGGAAAAAAGAGAAATATGCAAAAGTACACTTGTGGAAGCATGAACAAAACAAAAAACAAACCATTCCGTTTGACACATATGTAGGTGTCGTGGACCATGCAAACGGTCTGTTGCTTGCCAAGTTGTCCACTGTTGGCGCATGGAGAGTCGAAGCCAGGACCTCTGTTGAGTTTTCCGCAGCTGGCGTTTGGAGAACCAGAGCCAAGACCACCGTTGAGGTCATTGGTGCATTGGAGGCCTGGTCTGGAGAGTGTCAAGGGCCTTGCAGAGCGGAAATCATTTGGAGAATTTGCGTGCCTCTTTTGTCCAGAAGTTCCAGACAGAAACAAATGTTGTCCACATCCTTGCGGACCGCGAACACTAGGTCTTGCAAAATTTCCAAACCATATTGAAACTTTGCGCATGAGGAGAAATATGAGAAGGAGTGTGGCTGGCCCGATGAATTTCCTAGGTGGACAATGGGGTCTTTCATAGGAGATGGGGTCGGGGGTGGATGCACAGGTGGTGGCTCTGGAGCAGAAATATCTGGTGAATTCGGTGGGACGACCAAGGCTAGTTGCGAGGAAGAGGTCAGGTCCGTTAATGGGCTGGGAGTGAAGCCCAGTGAATTCCCCAGAAGGTCAAACCACTCGACTTAGAAGGCCCATTGCGAGGAAAAATGTGAGAGGCCGCTTTGGCTATGAGAGGACTGACCAGAGGAGGAAGGTGAAGAAGGAGGAGGGATGTATGATGATGCTGGGGTAGGATGAGGTCATATGGCCAAGCGAGGCCCATTTTGATACCATGCAGAGCCCCATTTGGATTTCCCCCGAAGCCCAGGCATGAATGAAGTGAAGAGAAGGAATGAAGGCATGGAGAGCTGGCCAAAGAAGCAGGTGAAGGCCAAGGATAATTGCAGATCGGGTGATGGATTTGTGGGAAAGAGGGAGATTTGATGAACCAGTCGAGGAGCGACATGATAAGAAGAGAGCCAAAGAGGGAAGACACACACGCGCAGAGGTGACCTCCATAAATACTTCTCCATTGATCAGACGAGGAGATAGGGGGGAGCGTGCTCGAACAATAAATGGAGCTATGGCTAGAGTGAGGGCAATGTGTATTCATAGTGTGGGAGGAGGGGAGGTGCATGCGCTAGTCACGTGGCAGGTAATGCGCTGGTAGGTGACATCCACTCCACTTGGACACTTGTTATCAACTAACACCCCATCTGGGGGATAATAATTAATATCATTATTATCAATTAAAAAAAATATTTTCCATTTTTAAAGTCAATCCAAAAAAATAATTGTTACATTTTTTCTCTTCATTTCAATATGATCACTCTTCATTTCAATATGAGCACTCCACCATCTATTCCAAAAACTCATCCTAATAGGGGGAGGCCCCCCAAAATCAACCTAGAGACCCTTTACGATTATATGAAATTAGTAAAAAAAGGAGAGAAGATAAAGATTCCAAAATCCAAATAGAGTTAGAATCATTAGAAAAAAGGAGTGAAGAAAGAAACATGAAACTCCAAATAGAGCTAGAGGCAATGATTGATAAAAAATTTAAAGATACCATTCAAAGTCAAATAGAGGATAGATTCTTAGGGTTCAATAGTGAATTGCAGACAATGAAGGATAATATTCAAGAAATGGAAAAACATAAACAATCAACCCAAGAACGAGAGGTTGAATAAAATCACAATTTGAGAGATAGGATTAAAGAGCTAGAAGAAAAACTAACCAATAATTTGACCCTCAGTAATATGGAAAACAAATTGGATATCAAACCCATCAAAGAGGAAATAAATAAGCTAATCAAGCTAGACCATGAGCATAACAAAATATCCTTGAACCTCATAGTTTTTGGTATAAAAAAAAAACAAGAGGAGGATACACTAGCAATAGTAAAAGAAGAACTAAATAATAAATCACAAATTGATACAACTTACCTCATAGAAGCAAAGAGGATAGGAAAAATAATTGATCACAAAGATAGGTTGATCTGTTTCAAAGTAAATTGCAATGACCATAAATAAAGCATACTTAGTAAATCTCTGAGATTAAAAGGGTCAGAAATATTTATAAATGAAGACCTCATTCCTGAATACCAAGCTAAATTAAGAAAGGAAGTTCAAAGGGTAAAAGAAGCCAGGAAAGAAGGAAAATGGGCAATAATTAGAAATCAAAAATCTATTGTTAGGGATAGAGACCAGAAGGATAATAATAAATAGGAATTTGGAACACTTGGAATCCTTTTTTGGAACTATTGTGGCTTTCCATGGCGTAAAGGTCCTATGATAAGTTGGATCCCGATTGATATTGATATTATTTGTCTAGTTGAAACTTCGGAGCATGAGGAGTCTAATGTCCCTAACATAGAAGGATTTGTCTTGTGTTCGGCATGGAATAAAAAATCCCACCATAGAGGGATAGGAGGCATAGCTTGTTATATTAAAAAGAGAATTTCTCCTCACATTCAACTTCATAAGATTGACCCTCTCAATCAATACATCTGGATAGAAATTTCAGACACCAATGCTAAGAAGATGTATATAGAAATTTTCTATTTTGCACCTATTAATTCTACTTTTTATAAGAAAAAGAATCTAGAAAACAATTGTCCCTATAATAATTTAGAACAAGATATTTATAGTTTGAAAAATGAATGTAATATCCTCCTACTAGGAGACTTTAATGCTAGGAATGCCATTAAACAAGCTACTCTTTTAAGTA
Source organism: Picea engelmannii (assembly GCA_009831015.1). NCBI lineage: Eukaryota > Viridiplantae > Streptophyta > Pinopsida > Pinales > Pinaceae > Picea > Picea engelmannii. Next base: position 225,926 of record ML780654.1, on the reverse strand, counting down.
ATGATTCCAACCATAATCCTTTAGGGTTATATGAAGACCATGTTTTATCTAATAGCTACAAAAGAAGCTCCGAAGAAATAATTGAGAATTTGTTTGTTATTGAGTTGGTCAAGCTCTGCAGCTCTCAAGACCTAATAAATTTCAATGAAGTAATGAAGTGGCCAAATTCCAACCAAATGATTTGTATTCATGGGCTAGGTAGTAGTGTCATAGATTATGTGATATCTGATATCCCCATTTCCAACCAAATAACAACTTTTTACCTTTTAAATGACCATGAGCCCGACTCTGATCATAAACCTTTAACCCTAACTCTAAACTTTTTCATGCACAGAAGCACCATTGAAGAGAATTCTGATAATCAAAGGAATTTGAGCTTTGGCAAAAGTAAAGTTGAAATTTCCAGAAAGGATTTAAATAGTAAATTAAATATCCTAAGTTATAAGGACAACATTGAAAAACTCTATCATAATTTTACAACTACCCTTTCCACTTCTATTAGAAAGTTCTCTTTCGGGGTGTCCTATAAAAAGAATGTAAAATTGCTAGGAAATCCATTAAGGATGCTTCTAATGAGTCCTTAAAACTCAATAAGATAAATATGTACAAATCCCTAATTAAAAGGAAAAAATGGTACTATATCAATAAAAGGCAAGATCAACTTTCATAACTATATAAGCTTGATCCTAAGAAGTTATGGAGCCAAATTCTAAACCGCGATACTAAAGAAAATAATAGGATTCCCTTAAGGACTGTAATTCCTACCTTAAAAGACTTTATGAGTTCCCTAATTCCATTGAAACCATTCCTATTGTCCCTACAAAGGAAGATGTTTTTTCTTTAGATGACATAGAGTTTGGGGTTAAGCGACTTGCAAATGAGAAAGCTAAGGACATTTAAGGCTACCAAGCTAAATTTTTTAAAATTGGAGGGCCTATCCTTATCCCTCACATACACAAGATATCCAATTTAGCAGTTAAGCAGGGCTTCCCTAAACCCTGAACACAAAGCCTCATTGTTCCTATTTGTTAAAATGGGGATAGAAACATTCCCTCTAATTATAGGACCATTACGATTAGCCCGATTTTAGCCAAACTTTATGGAATTATTTTGGAAAAGAAGATTAGCCTTTGGCTAGAAAATCATGGTAAAAAATCTAAAGTCCAAGCCCAATTTAGGAGATATCATTCAACTGTGGACCATCTTGTTACCTTTAGAATCATTGCAGAGGAGTTCCACAACACTAAAACAAATCTTTTTTGTTGTTTTGTTGACTTTAGAAAAGCTTTTGACATGGTTCCTAGGAAAAACCTTTGGAATAGGTTGAAAGAGATAAAAGTGCATATCGATTTGAGGGCTGCTGCAATAAGGATGTATGAGAATGTTATTGATAAGTTTAAAAACACTGAGGGCTGGTCAAAAGAGATTAACTACAATATTGGAGTTAAAAAAGGTTGTCCCTTGTTCTCTACCATTTTTGGCATATACATTGACAAGTTAGAAGATTGCTTGGAAAAAGAAAGTTGTATCGTCCCTCCTCTCACTTGTATATTCATCAATATTCTTCTTTATGCCGATGATATCTTTCTTATGGAAAGGAATCCCCATTATATTGAAAAATAACTAAGAATCCTCAAGGTTTTTTTCCCCAATATGGGTATGACAGTTAATACCGATAAGCCTATGGTCATGATTATTAAATCCAATAAGATCACTTATGATACCTTCGTATATGAAAAAAAAAATTGGAGGAAGTGAATTCATACAAATATATTGGAATGGATATTCACCACAAGCTCAATTGGAATTATAGCATCAAGAAAAGGATTATTGGGGGATGGAAATCTTATTATGGGCTTGAAAACAGTTGTAAATCAACCGATCTTTGGAGTTGGGATAAGAAGAAACTCCTCTTTGAGACTCTTGTTACACCTATTATTATTTATGGATGTGAAGGATGGGGTTGTAGTATCTCTCGTGAATCCTGGAGAAAGATAAAGCAAATACAAAAGAATTTTATAACCTATAATCTCAAAATTAAAAGAAATACTCCCTATCCCATCCTCCTCTTAGAAACAAGTCTCTCCCTGATTGAGAGCATGGCTATGACTAGATACCTAATGTATAAGAACAAGTTAAACAACATGGAATACAAGAGTCTTCTTAAAATTGCTTCGAAATCGAGTCATAACCACCATCGACTCAAGCAATGATGGCATAAAGATGCCCAGTCTTGGCTAAGCTATTGGGGAATCATGGAAGACACCATTTTGCAGAATAAAGATACTATTAAAAAAATCGTCAAATCAAAATTTAAGGAGAAAATGTGTGTGATAAAGAGTTAGAGGAAAAAATAAAATTAAGTTATTATAAGGATGTAATCAATCCTAATCTAGAAGATCAAAATTATCTATTTGTTTTTCCAAGTGTAAAGAAAAAAATAAGCATTGCTAAGATAAGAACAAATTCTCACGAGCTCCATAGTGAAACTGGGCATAGGTCAATTCCTAAAATGCCATGGGATTAAAGAGTGTGTCACCTTTGTGACACTAAGAAGGTTGAAGATGAAAAGAACTTTCTCTTAGATTGTCCAGCCTATACCCATATTATATCTCATTTTCAAAATATTTTTCACACTACCAACCTTCCTAACCTCTTAACTCAACAAAAGTATGGTGATCTTGGAAAGATTCTCTTAATGATTTTCAAGGATATGAACAAAATTCTAAAGAATCACAAGTAATCACTTACCCTCTTACAGTCCGATAGACCAATTCGGTCTTAGTGGACGTTAATCATCATCATCATCATCATATATTTTTAATTTTTTGATTTTTTTTCCTTAAGTTTTTTTTTTAATCTTGGTTTTTTTTTTTTTGTTTGCTAGTTTGTCCGTGACCTATGGGACTAGCCTATGGTTGAGAAACCACAACTCAGGGGAATTTGATCCATCAAAATCACCTGGGGATCGCACCCGGCCTAAGCCACACCAACACTTAACATGGATGGATTATTTTTCCCCGCAGGTTTCAAACCAATGACTTTAGCATCACAGAGTGCCTTAACAACACACTATGTCATCGACTATCCTACACCTCATGGAATTTAAGCTTGTTTTTTTAATATAAATTTTCTTTTTAATATATATATTTTTTAATTTCAATTCTTTTATTTTTCTTATCTTTTATTTTATATAAAAAAAAAAGAAATTACATTTTTTCGTTAAATATTGAAAAATAGTGTTATTTAACTACAATTATTTTATATGTATTGAAGTAAAGGTAAACAATGTATTAAAAATGATATTTTCCACTATATTTTAGAAGTATGGAACCATAAATTAATTAAAGAGACACAATTGTATGAAAAAACTTAATTTTAAAAAAGTAAATGGTAAAAAATATTTGTAAGATTGAAAGAAGCATGAAAAAATGACTAAAAAGCACCATTGAAAAACAAAATTAGAAAAAATTGAAAATAGATGAAAAATAAGAATTTAAAAAAATAATGTGGAAACATTATGGATAAAAAAATTTAAAATATAAAAAAACACCTAAAAGGGGAGGGGGGTGCTACTGGTAGTACCATTTTTAAAAACGGGGTAAAAAATGTGACCCCCTCAAAAACGAGAACTCTGTAGAGTTCTTGTTAAGTTGGTAACTATGTTCAATATGGCCAAAAATATATATAATAAAAATACTTAGCCCCTTAAGCCCCCTCTCTTGTTGAATCATAGTCCCTATCTATTGTCCTTGTCCATCTTCCAGCCACCAATGTATTTTTATTAATGTATATAGAAGTATTACATTTCCTAGGCACTCCGCCCCCTTTTCAGCTTTACTGGCTCCCCAACCTAATGTCACATTTACATAATACATTCTAGTTCATAGGGATTAAAACTAGGGTGTTACAATTGAGGACCCATTTTTAACTCTATCAAATACCCAATGCTTTCCATCTTTCCACATATGAGTTTATTTGAACATTCATACAATGGGATCTTCTATAATTTCAAATCCATATAAATATCTCTCAAGGAAAATTTCAATATCTTAGGGCAACATATGCTTAAACAACAAATCCCAATATGTGTTATATGGTATATCTACTTTAAACTAGTAATAATATATATTTATTATGCAATAAGATATAGGTTTTTAAATGTTAGGGTCCTAATCTCGTTAACCCCTAAAGTAGATAGAATAATATGTTTTTCTATGTAATAAAGGCCATCATTAGTAAATAAGACCTATTTAATAATGTGAACACATCTAATGTAAGAAGATTTACTAAAAGGTTTCACCTCTAAAATGTTCTCAAGAAGATATAAATAGTATGTAAAAGGGTAGAAAGCATGCTAAAGCTTGTCTTGTGAAATTATTTGTACTCGAGATTTTCTCTGTTAATGGTTTCCCCTTCAAAGAGGTAAGTGAACGTTTCTCTCAAGATAATAAAGGTATCATATTTTGGATCTATCGTTTCATTGGGCTTACTAATTTGTTTCTCTTTTGTAATTCTTGTGAAAACAATTGTGCTACTACTCTGCATATTTCCTTCTGGTACCTTACAAGTGGTATCAAAGTGTTGGCACAGGGGCAGACCCAGGGTTCAACTCCAAGAGCACACCAACAAGACCTAACTACTGGCCCTTTTGGCAACACCTGCGAGGCAGATGCAGTCTCACCCGAAGTAGCTATGGGGGGGTTGCAAGATAGAGATTTCTACAACCAAAGGGAATACCAAGTGGATCTTATACAAGAGAAATGCAACATTTATATATCATTTACCAGTTCAGATCTACTCCGCACAACTATCTATCAGATCTAACACAGTAATGCAATAACGATATACCAAATGACAAAGAACAGAGAATCAATCACACACACAACACAAGATATACATGGTTTACCCTCTCTCTAGGGCTACGTCCACAAAACTGTGCTTTATAATATATTAAGATGAAGCATACAATTCTTGTCTGTGCTCTCAGCTAGCAAATCTTCTTTATTCTCTTCTCTATCTCTCCCCTTCCTGCGCACCCAGCTGCAGGACTGATCTTCACACCCATCTAAAGATCTTACAATATCAGAAGGCTCTACACTCAACACTTCTCTCTCACACAATCGTACTTACTCGATCACACAATAGTAATGAATCCCCAACCAACTTAGTACCAACAATAATAACAACCAACCATCCCAGGTCCTTTAGACCTCTATTTATACATTACAATAGCTCACTGATAGACTTAGGTTGAGACCTAAGTGTCAAAACCCTAGATAAAAAAAACCTAGGTGTCTAAAACCCTAGGTCAACTTAACTCGCATTTTCAGTGCTTCTCCAACCTGTCTTTCTTTCCTTCTCGCGCGGTTCTCCAAAGCATCCAATGGTGGATTTTTCTGCTTTCTGAGTTGTTCATGATCCATCTTCCTTGATGATTTTTCATCCTTGATATCCTCGTCCAACGCCTTGTTTTCTCTTACTTCGCTCCATCTTTTCCGCTCTTTTGCTTACTTCGACCCAGTAACAGTCACTGTGTCTTCCGCGTAGTTTGCATTTTTCCTTTTCTTCCTTGATATTCACTTTCTTCCATAACCAAGGGCCAACAGGCCTGCAACACTCACCTATGACTCATCCTGAGGCACTTCAGATCTGATCCCTATTTTACTTCAACTTCAAACTGCACGGGGCAGCCTGTGCTTCTAGCTCTAGTCCTCCCTTCGTCCCTTGTGCAGACTGTCTTTTTTGTGTCTGTTACCTAGTTTCAACTGCACCTGGTACCTAGAACTTTTTTCTCATGCTTTTACTAAGAGCTACGAGGCAGCTGGTTGTCATAGTACAACTTCAGCCGGCTCGCGTTCACCAAACCTTTCTTCCATTCTCCATTCAAAGTCTTCAACTGTGTAGCTCCTCCTTCTATGACATGAGAAACCTCATATGGCCCAATCCAATGCGTTCTGAACTTCCCCGGATGCTTCATGAACTTACTGTCATATATCAATAACAAATTACCTTGCTTAAATACCTTCTTCTTGATGTGTCTGTCATGGTAGGCCTTCTCTCTTTCCTTTTGAACTTGCTGATGGAATACTGCAATGAATCGGTCTTCTTCCAGTTCGACCAACTGGGAAAGAATCTCTCAAACAATGCCAGTTTCATCCATATATTTAAAGGAAACAATTCTTAAGCTGGGTACCAAATATTCCATTGGGACGACAGCTTCGAGACTATAAACTAGTTTGAATGGAGTCTGCATTGTCAACTTCTTGCGAGTGGTTCTGTAGGCCCATAGTACTGCTGGTATTCTTAAATACCAGTCATCCCTATTCACAATGCAAATATTCATTAGCATTGTCTCCAAAATCTTGTTGAATTCTTTGACTGTCCCATTCTCTTGTGGATGGTAAGGTGTTCTCTTCTGGTGATGGATTGTAAATTCCTCAGTCAAGGCTTCAATTGTTTTATTGATTAAATGTGTGCCTTGATCATTCATAAGAATCTTCGGGCATCCAAACCTGGTTATTATTGTAAATGTGTTGAACCTACACATAATATATCTAGCTAAACAATGATACACACATTTGCAGAGAGAATTGGAAAAAGAAGAAGGAGAGAAAAAATGGAAAGAATTCTCATTAACCGTTGTGAATAATGAATAATTTACACATGATATACTCTGTATAACTCAATGAGTTTGAATTGAGGTGAACCAAGTCACCATAGTGGTGGTCTAGAGTGATCTGGACACACATCAGTAGTTACGGGAGTGAATTGCCACCTATTCTAGTCTCTCAGGTAGTTACGGGAGTGAACTGCCACCTAGTTGAGTTAACTAGTCAACTAGTCTTCAGTTAACTGACTAAACAAAGAGTAGTGAGGAGTTAACTCAAGGAATCAAGGCTAATGCACCACTCTGGTGATGATACCAAGGCAAGGTCTAATTATCATGGTGATGATCCCAATGTTGCATGGTGATGATCCCAATGCAACATCTAAACTCAACTCAACTAGTCAAAATAAAGTGTCAATTGAAAGAGAATATTATCTAGGTGGAATATTCTCTCCTAAAATATAGGAGACTAGATAATGACTAATTATGACTAATAAACAATTAAAAACGTTAGGAAAAATAAATCCTAGGTGTGTGTGAAGTAACTCCAACACCCCCTGAACATCACTATGGTGAAAATAAAGATTGGGTCTCGACAACGAGGCCATGTTAGGTACCCAAGTACAAAAGATGCACTGAAAATAAAGTGAGGAAAGATGGAAAAACTCATGGGAACACCCCCCCCCCCTCAAGGTAAAATGTATGTAAAAAGAAGAACTATAGTTGCTAGGCAACTGTGTCCTTCACTCCAAGACGACCTCGTGGAGAATGGAATTTCTGCTTAGTGAAGGTCTTGGTGAAAATGTTTGTCGTATGTTCTGCTGAAGGACAGAACTGTAAGTATGATCCCATCGTGTACTAAGTCCTGGATGTAGTACATGTTTATCTCGATGTGCTTCGTCCGCTGTCTTTGAACTGGATCTCTTCAGAACTTCAGAGTGTTCTGGTTGTCACACCAGATGATGATCGACCGATGAAACTAAATGCCCAAATCAGTGAGAAAATGTTGTAGCCACATAGCCTGAATGGTTATGTTAACTACCCCTTTGTATTCTACCTCGGATGAAGATAGAGCAATGAAAACTTTCTTCTTTCTCGACCAACAGATAGGCCCAAAACCAAGACTAAGTGAGTAACCCGATGTGGACTTGCGATCAATGTTATTGCTAGCCCAATAGGAATCAGTAAAGCCAATGAGATATAATGTAGAGTCTACTACATAATGAATCCCAAAGGTGATGGTGCCCTGTACGTATCGAAGGATACACTTTGCAACTTTCCAATGTAGATCATGTGGCTCCTGCATGAACCTGGAAACTGCATCAACTGCATATGAGAGGTTTAGTCTAAAGTGTGTAAGATACAACAATCTCCCCAATAGTTGTCTGTACAGTGTGCTATCAACCAGTGGAGTCTCCCCGCCATCCTCAAGTTTGACTCCTGATAGGAAGGGAGTCGGAGCAGACTTGTAGTCTGTCATGTGAAATCTCTCAAGGAGATCTCTTGCATGCTTGGCTTGAGACAATTTGATGCATGATGCATCCTGACTGATCTCAAGTCCAAGTAAGAAGTGCAGCAGACCCATGTTCGTCATCAAAAACCTTTCATGAAGAATCCTCTTGACTGCAGCAATCGCTGAAGTCGAGCAACCAGTGATAAAAAAATCATAGACATATATAACTAAAAGTAGAAGTGAATTAGTTTTCCTGAGCATGTATACATTCGGGTCTAATTTACAACGTACAAAGTTCTGTGACAACAGGTAGAATTCCATCTTGGCATACCATGCCCTCGGAGCCTGCTTGAGGCCATAAAGTGACTTCTTTAGTCGACAGACCAAATATGAGTCCTGCATAAATCCCTGGGGTTGCTCCATGTATATCTCCTTAGAGAGATCACAGTGAAGAAATGCATTCTTCAAGTCCATCTGATGGACTTCCCATCCCTTGGCTACCACAATGGTAAGGGCCAATAGAATGGAATCCATCTTCACTACTGGAGCGAAGGTCTCATCATATTCAATACCATGAACCTACTGAAAGCCTTTGGTGACAAGCTTGGCTTTGTATCTGCTAATCTATCCATCTGCTATGCTCTTGGTCCTATAGATCCATCTCCATATGACAATTTTCCTCCCAGAAGGAAGGGGAACCAGATCCCAAGTCTAGTTCTCTAGGAGGGAGTTGCACTCCTCCTGCATGGTGGATTCCCAAAAGGGATTTCCAATAGTCTTGCCATAAGACGGTGGATCTGAAGACCGAACCAAGAAAATATGCCTCAAAGGAAATGGTTCAATGGTAGTGAGTGCAATAGGAGGCTCCTTGAAATCATATCGAGTCCTCCTATTATTGGTTGGATCACTGACGAGATCCCCTGCATCCTGAAGAGTAGTTTGTGCCCACTTGGGCCTCTTCTCTGGCTCTGCAACTACATATGGATTCTTTGACTCTGCATATGACTGTACTAACTATGAATTTGAATCTGAATCCTTTGAGTCCTCTTAATCAGAACTCTTGTATGAAGCAGATTTGGAATGTGCATGCTCATCATCTCGAACAGGTGGAATAATGAAGGTGTTTGCATGCGGCTGCTGAGGTGCATGCGAGACACTTTCCTCGAATTGGAAACTATGCTCAATGATGAGTTGGTCTGAGGAAAGATTAATAAGTTAATATCCCTTCACATCGTCGGGGTATCCAACAAAAATGCACTCAGTTCTCTGTGGATCAAGTGTCTTCCTCTTTTCAGAGGGAATCCTGGCCCATGCACGTGAACCAAAAATACAAAAGTGGGTCACTTCCAGTTTGAGGCCACTACAAGCCTCGTAGGGGGTCTTATCCTTGACAAATCTATGGGGAGATCTATTTTGGATGTATGTTGCACAGTTAAGTGCTTCAGCCCATAGTCTCTGTGGTAGTGACTTTGCATGCAACATGCAAGATGCCATCTCCTTTAGAGATATGTTTTTCTGCTCATCAACTCCATTTTGCTGTGGAGTGTAGGGAACTATATGCTGCAACTAAATCCATGCCTCATGGAAAATATTATGGATCTCATGATTCACATACTCTCCCTATTTATGAGTTCAGAGGACTTTGATCTTCTTTCCGGACTGTGTCTCAACCAAAGATTTGAAATATTCGAGGTGTTGAAAGACCTCAGATTTTTTCCTGAGAAAGTAGATCCATGTAAAACGTGAGAAATCATCAACAAAAATGAGAACAAACCTTGATTTTATGATATATGGATGTGAAAAAGGACCCATGAGGTCACTGTGGATCAGATCTAAAGGTGCGGAAGCTCACTGAGACTTTCCATTGTCGAATTTATGTTGAGGGTGTTTCCTGAGAACATATCCCTCACATACTCCCTTGGAGAAATGGACGTATGGTAGACCATCAACTAATATTTTCTTTCTAATATGTTGCATGTATATGAAATTCAAATGTCCAAACCTTTCATGCCACATCCTACTACTTTCATCATCATGAGTAAGCAGTAAAGAAGAATCAAGTTCAATGAATTCAGAAAATATATACAATCTAGACTGATGATTTACCTCACCGGTTGCAACCCTGGAGTTGGTTTGCATGTCATAGATGTCCATGGAATTTGGTGTGAATATGAATTTCTTTCTGGTGCCGGAATTCATCATCTGATACACAGAGAGAAGGTTGACAGAAAGCTTGGGAACATGTAACATGTTCTCGAAGCTTCCGTTAGTGAGTTCAATCCTTCCTTTGTCGATGACTTCGACATAAGAGTTGTCCCCCATCAGAATAGGAGGACCTTTGCATGCATCCAACAAAGAATATACTGCTTCTGAGGTAGACATGTGATGTGATGCTCCTGAGTCTACGATCTAAGCATGGGGAGAAGAGTTGATGGAAATCAAGGCATGGCTAGAATGGCCTTTCTTGGAATTCAGATCTTCTGGCTTCTTCTTCTTTGCACCCCCGGGGATGCAATCTCCAAGTTTGTTTTTGTGAAGTATTTGAGACATCATATCTATTAGTTTTTTCATGCATGTGGATTCCGAATGGAATCCTTTGTGACATTATGTGCATTTCTCTCATTTTCTTCCCTTTTCTCCTTTGGATCTGGAGGCATCAATGAAGGGTTTTGTGTACCCTTCCTTCTTCGCATGTGCATGAGATTTCCACTTATTTATATCTTTATATTTATGATATTTTTGGCTGCCATCATGCACAGTAAATGCATGCACCCTTGGGCCTTTGATTGCACCCATATTGATGAGCTTGGTTTGCTCTTGTGTCAGGGATTCGATAAAGTCCTCAAGAGAAGGCATCTTCTAGGTGGCTCCAGAGGTGAATCTAACAGTATAGAATGTAGATATGAATACTGAGAATTCAATACCAAGCTTGGAGAGAATGGTGAGAAACATTTGTTTCTCCTCCTTCAATTTGTCAACCTAGCAAGATTTGAGTTGCAACAGTAAATCCTTGAATTTTGTAAAGAAATCTTGGATATTATCGAAGCTTTTTGGATCCAATGTGAGAAAATACACCTCCATCATGTGTCCCCTTATCTCATCCTATTTTCCAAAGATACCTTTCAAGGTTTTCTAGGCTTCATTGGGAGTCTTACAGGAAGATATGTGAAAAAGGAGATCGGGAGAAATAAGACTGCAAATTGTTCTGAGTGCCTCATCCATGCGATTCAAGTACTTGGATTTTTCTATGGCTGATGTTGGCTCTGTATCTATATTCATGGTTAACCTATACAAACCTATGGATAAAATATGTATGGATATTTTCTCCTTCCATGCAAAATAGTTGTAAGGTGTAAGAATGAATTCTTTTTGGAATTCCATCTTTCCGTTGTCTTCAATATTTTGTACCTGCAAAAAGTTTTGGTGTAGATTTTGCTTAGAAATCCGTCAGCTATGATACCATGTAAATGTGTTGAAGCTACACAAAATATATCTAGCTAAACAATGATACACACATTTGCGGAGAGAATTGGAAAAACAAGAAGAAGGAGAGAAATAATGGAAAGAATTCTCATTAACCGTTGTGAATAATGAATAATTTACACATGATATACTATGTATAACTCAATGAGTTCGAATTGAGGTGAAAAAAGTAGCCACAGTGGTGGTCTAGAGTGATCTAGACACACACCAACAGTTATGAGAGTGAACTACCACCTATCCTAGTCTCTCAGGCAGTTACAGGAGTGAATTGCCACCTAGTTGAGTTAACTAGTTAACTAGTCTTCAGTTAACTGACTGAACAAAGAGTAGTGAGGAGTTAACTCAGGGAATCAAGGCTAATGTGCCACTCTAGTGATGATACCAAGGCAAGGTCGAATTATCATGGTGATGATCCCAATGCAACATCTAAACTCAACTCAATTAGTCAAAACTTAAGTGTCAACTAAAAGACAATATTCTCCAGGTGGAATATTCTCTCCTAAAATATAGGAGACTGGATAATGACTAATTATGAATAATAAACAAATAAAAACTTTAGGAAAAATAAATCCTAGGTGTGTGTGAAGTAACTCCAACAATGATGTCATCAATATGAAGCGTGTAGCTGTTGTGGCACTACAATCCTTAACTTCTCTTGCTTCAGCCCATCTGGTCAAGTACTATGTCACAGTTATTATGTACCTTTCTCATGTGCACTTCCTTGGTGGGTTAATAGGTCCCACGAAGTCAATGGCCCATTTCTCAAATTCTTGTAGGGTCAACTATGGTGCTAACGAAATTTCATCTCTTCTGAACGGTTTTCCAACTCTTTGACATACATCGTAGACTCTGTAATATTCCTTAGCATCTCTGTGTAGGGTAGGTCACCAAAGGCCATCTCTAAGAACCTTCTGTGCAGTTGACTTCCCTGTGTAGTGTCCTCCTGTGATGCCTTCATGAGCTTTTGTGAGGATCAACGATCGCTCTATCTCCATAATGCACCTCGTTAGTATCTCATCAGGTCCCATATTGTATGGTTGTCCAGCTATAAGTGAAAAGTCTGCAGCGTGAACTACTAGTTGTTTCTTCTGAGTGATTGTATATTCACTAGGTGACATTCCTGTTGACAGGAACTTGACTATTTCAGCAAAGTGGTCATCAATCTTTCTAGTGGCTAGAAATTGTGCATCCGACAGTGTATCCTCCAAACTAGTAGAATCTTCTCCATGATCCAACCTCGACAAGTGGTCATGACCTTTGTTCATCCTTCTTGGCTTAACCACAATCTCAAAATCATATTCCTGAAATAGTAGAATCCATCTGCATATTCTCCCCCCCAACACTGGCTTGTTGACTAGGTATTTCAGTGTGGAGTGATCAATGAACATTTTAAAATGTCCTCCCAACAAGTAGTGGTGAAACTTCTACATCACATATACCATGGCTAGCCCTTCTCTTTCGGTAGTGGTGTAATTGATCTCTGTTGTTGATATCTTTCTACTAGCAAAGGCTAACGGGTGGTTGATGTCTCATGTTCCTGGTTGTGCTAACACAAATCCTAATGCAATGGAATATGCATCGACATGCACGTGAAATTCCTTGCTCCAATCTGGGAAAACAAGAATAGGCGCAGTAACCATTTTTTGTTTTAGCATGTCAAAGCTCTGCTGGCATTCTTTTGTCCAGTGAAATTGACAGTCTTTCTTCAAAAGCTTCTCCATGGGTGCCATAATCTGGGCATAGCCTTTAATGAACTTCCTATAATATCCAATGTGTCCCATCATAGTGTGCAATTGTTTGACTGAAGTAGGAGGGGGTAGATCAACTATGATGGAAATTTTAGATGGATCTACCAACAATCCCTACTTGCATACAATATGGCCTAACAACACTCCAAATCGTGAAAATAAAATGCACTTCTTCAGGTTTAAGGCAATCTGACACTGCCTGCACTTGTCCGACATTAGCCTTAAACATTCGATATGATATTTCAATAAAGTAAATACAGTCCAATCATCAAATTTTGCTTCTATAAACTTGTGTAGAAACTCCTTGAATGCTTCGACCACCACCTTGGAAAAGATGGCTGGGGAATTCTTCAATCCAAACGACATTACTGTATATTGGTAGGATCCCCATTCTGTGGCAAAGGTGGTATTATGGCGATCTTCCTTGGAAATATGGATATGATGGTATCCTGAAAATCCATCTGTAAAAGAATATACCTCATGGCCTCCTACATTATCTAAAACTTTGTCAGTGAATGGCGAAGGGAAGGGGTCATGAAAACATGCATCATTCAGCTTCCTGAGATCTACACAGATCAGGGATAAATCCTGTCTTCTTGTCTTGTACCACCATAGGTCTAATCCATTCTAATTCTTCGATAGGTTCTATAATCCCTGCTTCCAGCATTTCGTTGAGCTCAATCTTCACTTTCACCTTATATTTAGGGTTCAATCTGTAGGGTCTCTGTTTGACTGGTCTTTCATCTAGTTTCAAAGGGATCCAAATCTCTCTCATAGGCCCTTTAATTCCTTTCATATCAGTGAACTTGATTGGAAACAAGTCCTGATACTCATGTAGCAATTCTATGATCTTGTCAATAGTGGCAGCATCCCAATAATCTCCAACATTTGCAAGATTCAGTGTTTTCTCTGTTCCAATATTGACTTTCTTGATATTGATCGACTGTCCAATAAATGGTAGCGCAACTCCTGGTCCTTCCACATATCTATGGACTTCTAATTATGCGATGTTCACCTTCCTAGGACCATCATCTTCATGAGTATTGGTGTTGTAAAAACCTTGCAATTTCTGGAGAGGTGCAGTCCATTCATCCTCTTCTTGTTCCAAAGGGAGGATGGGTTCCTCCTCGAACACTTTCTGTATTACAACCTATAATGCTTGATCTACTGTAGGATATTGGATTTCGAATAAAAAGGTGGTAACAAAGTTCTGAGTTATACCTTCCCAATCTCCAGTGATGAGGCACAACTCTTCTTGAAGGTACCAGTTGATAGGGGTTGTGTCCAGCGTGTTGACGAATTTGTGCACCCACTGCTCTTGAGGAATATTGCTCCATTCTTCCTTGCAACATCGCACATGGTCCTTCAGACAACTCCGACATGTGTATCTAACTTTGCAGCCTTTTACTTGTGTCGAGAACCGTGATGTCATCAGAGTACGACATTGTACCCATTCTGTAATGTTGTTTTTGTGTGTCCCCCACCATCTTGCTAGTGTGGCTTTCAGGGCCTCATCCATTGCCAAAAATCATTGTTGCGTTGGTACACTTTCTTCAAAGATCGACAAGAAGGCTTCTAAAGGATTCATACCATCAAAGGTGGTTAAGTTACTTACTGTTGTGTTGATCCAGTGTACTTCTCTGGTTAATCTAGCGCATCTCCTTGTATATACTTTGTACATTTTGTTGTGCCAGTTCTCCATTGATTCTTCTGAATCTGATGAACATGCACCATCACTTCGCCAGCTCAAATTTCCATCAGCCGTAGGATTAATGTAATCATGTTGTCTAGCTGTTAATTTGTATATGGTTTCCAGTTCATATACGCGGTCTTATTCTCTGGTGGGCTCTGTGTATCGCTGACCTTCATCAGGATCGAAAGGTGCGATGACCCTAAGGCCATATTCTTCAAATGCCATTTGTATTTTCTTTAAATCGACCAGAGTGGAGTTATTGAAAGCCCAATCAATTCCTAACAACGCAGGGTAAGGACGACTATCATCAACTATCTCAATTACCTCTAAGTTTGAAAACGTCCTCACTTTGACGATGTCCACAAGGACATGTTCCAATCTTCCAAAGGGGCTTACATCTTGCTGATTATCCATCCTAAGTATGATAGGGGAATAGATCAACTTAGGTTTTCCCATCTGTGCCCAGGTTTGCTTCGTCATGACATTGACCTCCGGCCCTAATTCGAGGATCACATAGTCTATATCATACTCTCCAATTTGAGCATTCAGATGTAGTTCCTTATTTGTCCTTCTCTTCTTGGATAGTTGATGTATTTATTTATTCAGTAAAGGATATAACCTTCCTATCTCATATTGTATGACCAAATTTTGCAGTTCTTGTATGGCTTTCTCATCTTTAATCAAATCTATAAACGTATACAAGAAACTGACAAGTTTTCTTGCCTCTTTTTCATCTCTGGGCAAAGAAGACTGATCAAATGCTAGAGGCATTCCACATTCTCTTACTTCTGGTCGTGTCTTCAATGAAGAACCTTGGTCTCCCCTGAATTCTCTTCTTGCCTCCTCAAACATTTTTTTTTTCTTTGCATCAAAAGTTTGTGTCTTCTCTGCAACTTTCTCGACTCCTGATTCTTCTATAGTCTTTCCTTGGATCATTTTGTCTTCTCTTGTAACAACACCTCCTCGAGTGATAACAACCACTCTAGATTCTGATCCATGAGGTTCTTCTTTGATTAAATGTATTTGTGGGTTTTGTTGAGGTCCCTGTCTCTCCTAAAGTTTTTCAAGCAATGTCGGACATTCCTCGATAACATGCTCAAAGGAGTTGCAATAGCTGCAAGTGGTATAAGGGTTCTGACATTCCCTTACCAAGTGTCCTGGTTGTGTGCATTTATAACAGATTATCTTTCCTCGACCTCGACCCATATCTCCTCCTCTTCCTCTTCCTCGGAATCCACCACGAGGGTTGAAGTTTCCTCTCCCAGGGGAGTTATACTGCGTAGTGTTTCCTTCTTGCTGTACTTCACCTTGGATTTTGTATATATCCCTTGATGTTTTGTGCATGAGTTCGTAAGCCCTACAATCCCTATCATCATGCCCCACAGACTTATAGAACGTGCAATACAAATTTGTGGGTGTCTGAACATATTTTTTCATGTAATAGCACTCACTAGGGCGATGTCTATTTCTACATACCTCGCACCATGGTAGGGTAACTTGCTTCAAGGGGCTCGGAGCTCTAGAGGCCAAGTATTCATGGAATAGGGGACATTGGTCCTTGTCACGGCCTTCTAATTTTCATCTAACACACCATATATCTTCCCTTTTGTCTTTTCCCTTGTCTTTCTTCATATCTTCGACCTGCAGAGACAAACTAGTTAGTTGACTCAAGATTTGACTCATACCCAAGTTGGATTCTGCCATAGGGGTTGATTCTAGCTTCATGGATATCTCTATCACCTCAGCCTGCGAAGCAATCTTCTGTTGCATCAGAGGAACTCTGATGTGTGGTAAGAGAGCAACAATGAACCATTCCTTGTTCTGCTCGTCTGGAATCTGGAAACTCAAGTGGCCCATCAAGGTTTTAAACCTCTAATCGAACTCCCATACTGATTCAACTATTCTTTGCTTGATTTCTTTTAGTTCTGTAATGCACTGTGACTCCGACTTGGGTTTCTTGAACTCAACAATCAATGCATTCTTGATCTCATTCAGTGGTTTAGGATGGGCAATTCCCTTAACAAACTTCATGTACTAGTTGAGTGCGTGGTCTCTTAGGGTAGTACTAAACTGAGCTCATTTGACAGCTTCATTGGTGATGTTCTTAATACTCCATACGGCTTCGCAAAAAAACCAGTGTTGACCAGGATCTTCAGATCCATCTCCTTTGAAGGTGGGTGACCTCATCTCATATGCCATAGATCTTCCTAGGTTTCCTGACTGAGTAGGTGTTGGGATACTAGTGATAATGCTCTAAACGCTCGGGTGAATCTGATTACTCTGATTGCTTAATGTTTCTGAATCAATAGGAGGAGTAATAGTAATTACTTCAACAATCTGCATAGTTCCTGAAGCTTCTGACTCTTCCCAACGAGGTTCTTCATTTTTCCCTTCCTTTGGCCCAATAGAATCTGAATGCTCTCCATCAGTGAGATTTGCCTCTTCTCCACTGTATAAACCCTCATCCCCGTAGTTTTGCTTAAATAGGTTCGCAATAGGAACTTCTATGAACACTCTCCCACTGCGCGTATGTCCAGCCTCTGTGTCACTGCAGTTGTCTGAGTTCTTGAACATTAGCTCTTAAATCTAACAGACTATTGTACCTTCAAGATGTTCTTCTCATGCAATAGCATATTGATCTTCAACTTCAGAAAATGTAAAAATTTTCCTCTAGGTCCCTTAAAGAAGTGCCTCTCTGCTTGGATATATGATTCTACTCTGTCAACAACAAACTCGGTGATATATCCTCCAATGGTACTATCAAACCAATGATATACTGCTCTTGAAACGACATTATCAACTCTCTTGACTATCTTGATCAAAGCTGACATCCAAACCACAGGTGTCCTAGCTCTGATCTTAAACTGCGTATCTACTAGCCTAGCTAACCACTCGTATAGCTCCTTATGAATCCCTCCAAAGAAAATATCGTGTATATCAGTAAATATATATCTCTCCAACCAATCTTCTGTACCAAGATTAGGGTTCTTGTTTTGGGCTTCAATGAAGTCCTTTTCTTGATCCTCTATCCACTTATGAATCTCTATCTTTGATGGAAACCACCTTGAAATTCCCTCAAGAATATTTTGGTCCTGGCAACGAAACCATTTTTTGGCACAGGGGAAGACCTAGGGTTCAGCTCTAAGAGCGCACCAACAAGCCCTAACTATTGGCCCTTTCGGCAACACCTGCGAGGCAGATGCAGTCTCACTCGAAGTAGCTATGGGGGGGTTGCATGAAAAATAATTCTACAACCAAAGGGAATACCAAGTGGATCTAATACAAGAGAAATGCAACATTCATATATCATTTACCAGTTCATATCTACTCCACACAACTATCTATCAGATGTAACACAGTAATGAAATAACAGTATACCAAATGACAAAGAACAGAGCATCAATCACACACACAACACATGATATATGTGGTTCACCCTCTCTCTAGGGATACATCCACATAATTGTGCTTTATAATATATTAATATGAAGCATACAGTTCTTGTATGCTCTCTCAACTAGCATATCTTATTTCTTCTCTTCTCTATCTCTCCCCTCCCTGCGCACCCAACTGCAGGACTGATCTTCGCACCTAGCTGAAGATATTACAATACCAGAAGTCTCTACACTCATCACTTATCTCTCACTTGATCACTTATCTCTCGTACTCACTTGATCACACAATAGTAATGAATCCTCAACCAACTTAGTACCAACAATAATAACAACCAACCATCCCAGGTCCTTTAGACCTCTATTTATACATTACAATAGCTCACCGACAGACTTAGGTCAAGACCTAAGTGTCAAAACCCTAGATACAAGAATCCTAGGTGTCTAAAACCCTAGGTCAACTTGACCCGTTTTTTCAGGGCTTCACTAGCCTATCTTTCTTTCCTTCTCACACGGTGCTCCAAAGCATCCATTGGTGGATTTTTCCACTTTTTGAGTTGTCCACAATCCATCTTCCTTATTGATCTATCATCCTCAATCTCCTCTTCCAATGTCTTGCTTTCTCTTACTTCGCTCCATCTTTTCTGCTCTTTTGCTTACTTCGACCCAGTAACAGTCACTGTGTCTTCCACGCAGTTCACAGTTTTCCTTTTCTTCCTTTATCTTCGCTTGCTTCCATAACCAAGGGCCAACACAAAGCTATTTCCTCTGCAATTTTTTAGAATTTTTTTTTTTTAAGTTAGAGACATGTTCTGGCATCTATAAAACATAATGATCTATCGCTAAGTGGGTAAAACTATTGTTGGGGAAGAATACATGCAGGAAATATACATGGTTTCACCTTGTTATAAACCCCTATAACCTTTTTTGGTACCCCTTTGAGTAGTACCACATTAGACATCATTTTTACATGGAATTTCACTCCCACATAACCTCGGGTACTATATTGAGAGTACCATAATTATCTCAAAGCTAGTCGTAGCTCATCCAAACGACCTTCTGACTACTATAGTGGCACTGAGAATAACAATAAGGAAAACTACTCTCACATACCTGGGTAATCGAGTAGTATGAATAAGGGTACAATTAACTCTCCTTAGTTAGAGCCCTAAGATATTGGGTCAAGTACTACTATTAGACCCTGCAAGTATACAATATAACTATAACACAAGTCACTCTCTTGTCCTTAGGAATCCTCAAAACCCTAACCCTTGCTTCCAAAATAGAAACAATGTTGAAATTTTACACATCCAGTGTGGGCAACCCTGCTTCCTACATCCAAGGTGAGAAATTCCTACACAATCTGTAGTATTAAGAATTTGGGCATTTTGTCACTGCAATATTATTCAAACTGTAGTATAATTCCACAAGAGTAAAAATAAAAATAAAAATGAATTGTAAAGTGGTCCCACCAACACCCTTATTTGGGACCTATCCCACTAGATTCCTCTCTTTGCACTGATTGTCGTTTTACCCCTCTCTCATAATCATTTTTTTGGTGTACCCACCCACCCTCTTTGACACTCTTATTTGGGACCCATCTCACTATATTCTTCTCTTCATGTTGATACAATGATACCACTCTCTCATAATCCCTTCTGTGTAGACCCACTATCCCTATTATTTCCAAATTATCTCTCATATGGTCACCCACAACCAATACTTTGACAACTATAGAATGTGGTGGGTAGCTACACAAGAGATCTAGATAGGAGAAGAATGAACACAACTTGAAAAATAGAGAAGACAAGAGAAAAATGGAGAGAAAAGAATGAGAAAATGTATTAACCATATTCCACACTAAAAGAGTGAATAATTTACAATAGTCATAATCTACATGAGTAACTAATGCACTATAGTAGTGACTAGAGAGATCTACACACTCACTGACAAAAACTGGAGTAAACTGCCACCTAGTCCTAGTTAATTGATCCATGCAATCATCAGTTAACTGAGTCACACGTGTGTAAGTGAGAGAAACACATGCAACTGCTGGTGACAAAACGAATTTTGACATGCATGGGTGAATTCCACTAGTTTAACTGAATCTGAACTGAAGAGGAACGTCCTAATTTATAGGGGAATATTATCATCTAAGGAAGCATTCTCAACATTGGACAATCAAACTTAGGAAAATAATTCTAGGAAAATAACTCTAGGTGAGTGTTTAATATTTCCAACACCCCCTCTTAACACTACTAGGGTGTACATGATGAATGGGTCCTGACAACAAAGGCCATGTTAGGTACCCATTTTAAAATGAATCTAAGAATGAAAT
>ML780654.1:153977-205091 GCA_009831015.1 Picea engelmannii | reverse complement strand
ACACACACAAACACAAAGTACAATGCATCAAAATATTATAAAAAGGTAGTTGTTCAGTAATTGTGTCCTTCACTCCAAGGCAACCTTGCAAATGTGCATCCTTATGATCGTTGAAGTTTTTGTTTAAGAGGTAGATGTCTGTATGCATTTGATGAAGTAGATGAACTAATGATATGTCCACACATATCCATTTTCTCTTATTGTAAAGAGGAATAACCAAATGAAGTTTGGATGAAACTTTGAAAATCGTATGGTCATTTCTGGAAAAATACTAAAAATTTGTTGATTTTAAAATACTCATAACTTCACTTCTCAGACTCCATTTTAGATAATTTGTTTTTTGAAATTGGATATTTTCCGAGAGGAATTCAAATATCCAATTTGTTTCTCCAAATTCTTCTCATAAAATGTCAGAATTGAATCTAATGTGTGTGGTCCCCTTTTTGGCTCCTAAGATGCATGCATGGGAGACTCTGCATATGGCTCTTGGGATGCATGAATGGCACATCGAAAATTGTCTGCTTGTGGCTCCTGATATGCATGGATGATATCTCCCATATGTGATTCAGAAAACAAATATGAAATGGAGTAGACATCATTTACAATTAATGGAATTTTTTTGTGTGTGCAGATACTTGTGTAAAAGACTCTTCAAAATACGAGGCTTGATCTTCTGATGACTTATTTCTTAGATCTATCTTGTCAAACTATTGCATGAAATATTCCTTATTCCCAAATGAAGAACCTCCAATTTGGTCCATAATTTGTTTGGATTTGAGTCTTGTGATTCATCATATACTTGATGTAAAAATTAAGGAGAAACAATCATCCAGATACATCCTATGGCCATATCTTGTCTATTGAGAAAGTCATTTTTCTCATCGGAGGAATCATAATATACTTCTATTTCCATGGTTATTTGGAATAATCGTCTACTTATGATAAGAAGTATAATCTTTGGCTTCCACTCCAAATAGTTATGAGGTGTGAGAAGTATAGTCGACGAGTAAATTTGAGATTCCATCTTTCTTGATGCTTTGTTCCGTCTTCGGTACATGTAAAAGAGTGTTGGTCGTGATCCTTGCTAGAGTCCCGTGGGTTGTAATACCATGTAGAATGTGGTGAGTACCTGCAAAAGAGTTCTATCTAGTAGAATAACGAACACAAGTTACAAAATAGAGAAGATGATAGAAAAATTGGAGAGAAAAGAATGAGAAAATGTATTAACCGTATTCCACACTAAAAGAGTGAATAATTTTCAATAGATATAGGCTACATGAGTAAATAATGCACCATAGTAGTGGTCCAGGGAGATATAGACACTCATTGAATGGCATTGGAGTGAACTTCCACCTAGTCCCAGTTAACTGATCCATGCAATCATCAGTTAACTGAGTCACACGTGTGTAAGTGAGAGAAACACATGCAACTGTTGGTGATAAAACCAAGGTTTCTATGCATGAGTGACTTCCACTAGTCTAACCGAGTGTAATTGACTCTGAATTGAAGAGGAACGTCCTATTTTGTATGGGAATATTCTCTAGAGAGAATATTCTCATCTAAGGAAGCATTCTCAAAATTGGACTATCAAACTTAGGAAAATAACTCTAAGTGAGTGTGTAATATCTCCAACAAAAAACAAATCATTTCCCTGGATAAGTCCTTGACCAACCTTGAAATTCATTCCAAGTAGATCAAGCCAATAATTATGACAATTTCAATCAAGTTAGTTTAGATATTTCTACTATAAATTCCAAGCTCACTAAACTGGAAGACCTCTCCGTCGAAATGAAATCCTTGACAACATGGTTTTTTCAATCCAAGGGTGCTCTCTCCTCTAAAAAACCTTCACACCAATAGGGGGTTGACTCATCCCATTCCATGGCCTTTCATTCTAACCCCATTTCTCATGACCTACATCTTCTTAAATTATAGTTGAATAAATTTGATGGCTCAGACCCCACCGACTCGGTCACTCAAATGGAACATTATTTCCTCATTGCATGGCATCAATGACGACTTAATAAAAATTTGTATCGGTGTCCTCTATTTGGATCCAAACTGCTACAAATGATGGTGGCGTAAAAATTCACACCAAGGTTATATTTTTTGGACCCAATTTGTTGCAGACCTTTATGAACACTTTGACATAGACACTCATCATTTGGGCCATTTGACCAAGCTTAAATAGACTGGCATAGTTGAAACTATATCACTGACTTTGAGCAATTGGCTTTGTGAATTGATGGCATGTCAGACACTTTATTCCATGAATTCTTTATTACTTTCCTCAAGGAATACATCTAAGCTCATGTCCTAATGGCTCAACCCTATACTTTCTTTGAAGCCACTCATTGAGCCAAGGAAGCCCAACAGGTAGTCTCTTCTTAAATAAAAAATTCATCCTTTATTCCATGTTCCTGCCCCACCGATCCATCTCCTTTTTCCCCTCCTCTTAAGTTCTATAAATTAACCAAGGCAGAAATGGATAAATGCCAACTTAAGGGTCTTTGCTACAACTGTGATGAAATATATTTTCCGGGGCACAAATGTAAGGATCGAAATATTTTGATGGCCATTTATGAGGAAATTTATGAATATGATGGTGATGTTTCCCCTCTCGAAGTAGTTCCCCAGGATTATGATACTAGCCTTCCCTCTTATCCACCTAAGTTTGAACATCTCATCTCTCGGCATGCTCTCACCAGTATCTCATCTCACTAAACCCTTAAGTTAATTGGATATATCAAGCAACAAAAACTCATTATCCTCATTGACAATGGCAACACCCATAATTTTATTCATCACTAAATTGCTCAAGAGACCCTTTTCTATATTCATGCAGTCAATAAATTTCAGATCATGATTGAAAATGGTAGTTCCATGAAATGTGAGGGTCATTATGAAAATGTGCGCTTACAAATTAGTGATTATAATATGAAATACCACATGTTTTCTATTGAAATGGGTGGTTGGAATATTGTTTTGGGTGCTGAATGGTTACACACGCTAGGCCAAATCACCATGGACTTCAAGGAATTATACATGAGCTTCCAATATGATGGACATCAATACAAGTTCCAAGGCATCATGGCAGGTTCCCCTGAGATTGTCAATTCACACCGAATTAAAAAATCCTCAAAAATGATGATTTTGGCTTTTCTACCCAATTCCATGCCATTCAAGCAGTTGAGACTCCCTCCCCCACTGTTCATCTCAACATGCAACTTCTCCTCTCCAAATGCCAATCCATTTTTTACAACCCCCAAGGAATCCCACCTTCCCTTGGCCCCCATGATCATTCCATTCCACTTTTCCCAGGTATTCTTCCTCCTAATGTTCTCCCTTATCATCACCCCTTTAATTAAGAAAATGAAATTAAGAAAATTATTCAAGAATTGTTAGCTTCAGGTATCATATTCCCTAGTACAAGCCCTTATTCCTCTCTTGTGGTCATGGTACTCAATAAAGAAGGTACTTGATACACGTGCCTTGATTTTCAAGCTCTCATTAAAATTACGATCAAAGATAAATTTTCAATTCCCGTCATTGATTACCTTTTGGATGAACTAAGTGGTGCTCAATTATTTACCAAACTTGATCCATGTTTTGGATACTACCAAATATGTATGAAGGAGGCTGGTATTCCCAAGATCTATTTTCTTACTCATGAAGGCCATTATGATTTCTTGGTCATGCTCATCAGCTTATGTAATGCACCCTCCACTTTCCGAAGTCTCATGAATCATGTCTTTCGCCCCTTCCTCCATCATTTTGCACTAGTCTTCTCTGATGATATGCTCATTTATAGTCAAAATTGGCAAGCCCATCTTGCCCATGTGGATCAAGTATTACACTTAATTTCTTATCATCAACTCTTTATCAAACAATCTATATGTGCCTTTGGATCTTATGAAGTAGAATGCTCAGGCCATATTGTGGGAAGGATGGTGTCTATGTGGATCCTAATACAATAGAAGCTATGAAGGATTGGACACACCCTAAAACTCTTAAATGTTTTTGAGGATTCCTAGGTTTAACTGGATATTATTGGAAGTTTGTGCAAACTTATGGAAAACTTGTAGCCCCACTCACTAACCTTCTTAAGAAAAATGATTTCAGTTGGAATGCGGGCACTAATCAATCCTTCCAAGCTTTTAAAGAGGCTATGTGTATGACTCTAGTTCTGGTACTGCCCAACTTCAAAAATAATTTTGTTTTGGAGTGTGATGCCTCTAGGAAAGGCATTGGGGAAATTCTCATGCAAGAAGGAGGACCATTGGCCTTCACTAGTAAATAACTTTCTAAGAGTATGAAGGGAGTAAAAAACAACATTATTTGCATAACTTTAATTTTCCATTTTGTGCCACGTTTTCCCATCCTTCCAGCCTAATTTTGAGTATAATGATATATTTTGCCTCAGGTATGTTTCCTCACAACTTATGTCATTCCAAGTGGATTTTCTAGTGTAATTAAGGGAAATATGACCTTTTATTCTCATTAATGAAAGAGTGATAAGATATTGTTCCAGGAAAAATGCCACATGTATTAGCAGCGTCATTTTTTTTTTTAGTTAGAGTCAATCTTAGTCGAGTCAAAATCTGTGTGTCAAAGCGTGTGAGGTTAGGTACTAAACAATGAATGGGTTGAAGTCAGCAAGGGGTCAGTTGGCCCTTGGAGTTAGGAAGGGATGTCAGAACCAAAACATGTGTAAGTGGCAAAGGTCTTTTCCCAAAGAGTTGGGTCCTATCAAAAGAGAAGGTTTTACGTACCAAAGGTCGAGGCAAGTTGTTAAATAGAATTAATGTCGATAGATGAAGTGGCCATGATCAGCTCATTATGAAGTCAGAAAGAATGAAAAATCATGATGCTAGTATCATGTATTCTCTGCAGCTCTTATCATCTATACCTTGCATGCCCCGAAGTGTACCCGTCACGCGGATGTGCTACAAAAACCTTCAGCTTTCTTCGAAACCTTCAGTCACCATGGATTTAGTGTCCCCTGCAACGATTCCATCTCTCACCCACCCGATTATAAATTCTGATCGCTTTGCTTGTATTTTGTTCACCATCCAAGTTTATGCACTACCTGTAATTATTCTCGCGAGCCCAGGTCAATCAATATTACCGCCTTGGGTCTGTGCCAAATCCATCGCGTGCAGAAAAAATATGCATTTCACCATGGCAACATCCCATAACATAAGGAAGGGTGCGCAAAGTGGTAGGAATGTTGGGCCTGAGCCTCAAAGCTTGACGTTGGTCAAAAAATATCTGGAGGTCAGAGCATATTTTGAACAGGTCAGATGCATGGTATTTTGCAGGAAAATCCAAGGATTCAACATGAAACTAGTGGAACAGTTCGCACTCAGGTTCGATGGGTTCCGCACGGTAATTGCAGGTGTTAGTTTCTAGGTGACAGAGGAAACTCTGTTAGCTGCAACAAAGATCTCTCCATGCGGTGAAAGGTGGTTTAAAGGAATTCCTTTGGATGCACAGTGCTATGAATATTTCATCAAACCAGACTGTTTAAATGGGAAACTCAAAGCGAGCGTTCCAAGTAGGTATTTGCAGGAGCCCTTTCAGAAACTCATGGGAGTAATTAGGAAATATTTCACCTGTGAGGGAAGGTCTGACATAATACTTTCTCATCACAATATAGTGTTGATGCATTTCATAGGGAGGAAACAATTAAATCTACCTTTCTTCTTACACCAAAGCCTTTGAGAAATGGCAGACAACAGTCAGGCCAAAGAAAAACAAACGAAGAAGAGACTATCTCATGTATTGCTAATTAAATTGTTGATATTTGAGGTGTTGAGGAGATTGGGAAACAACTGGGATTCGTTTCTACTTACAATGGGCATCCCTAGGGATCCAAAAGGACATTCCCCTCTACCCATGAAAAGAGTAACATCAAACCACGCAAAGGCTAAAACAAGGAAGGCTACAGAGGAACGAAAGACATTGGAAACCCTATCCCCCAATAGTTGATACCCCGGAGAAGGGGTAGGCCAAGGAATACCAAGGACGTTGGGGAGACCCAAGTCCCAGGCGAGCCACGTGTAAATTCGGTCGCTGAAACGTTACTCATGTTCACCATTCAGCTGGAACCTATCAAAGGTCCAAGCTGAGAAAGATGGGGCAGAAGAAGGATAGATATTGAAGGCATGTGTATTCACGAACCATCGCATCAGCTTAAGAAAGCGCAACTCACTATTGCTGAGCTATACTAGGAAAACAGGGAGCTAAGACAATAGTTAGTAGCGAATACCCTCGAAGCATCAACATCATAGGGCTGAGAGGGAAACATGACTTGGCTCAAGAGACATCTCAGGGAAGCTCAAGATACAATAATCCAGCTGTGAAAAGCACATAGGATGTCAAAAGAAATAAACACAAAACACTTCGAGGAATGTATAATTACCATGGAGAACGCCCGCACGGCTCTGGCCAATGTGCAAAAGAAGTTGAAAGGGAACGTGGTTTTGCAAAGGCAAGTGATGAATCTAAAAAGGCGCAACTGGTCTCTCAAGAGAACGCTGCGGGTATCAAAACTGCAGAAAAGACTAGAAGCATGATTAACCAACTCCATTTTTGTCTCCTTAGACATGGCACGAATTTTGTCTCCCCACGTCCTGTTTCCTACTGGGAAGTAGGGACTCTGATAGATACTCGCATGGAAACCATATGACGCGCAGCAATGGAATCCCATCTATTGCAAAGGATAGGTGTATGTTGTAAATGTGACAGTTTGAAGAGAGGAGTGGTCCCCTAACTGGTGTCATTATTTTGGAAACACCTACGACAATCTGTAGTCATCCACCACATGCACGCACCAGCAAACGACCACGTAGTAGAAATCAAGGCCGTTACAATGGGTGGTAGGACTCTAACAGAGTACTTGATCATCCAGATATCTTGTCAAAGGAAAGCATCAACACATCATTCTCTAACGACGAGATCTTCATGAGGACTGAATTGTCATGGAAAAGATGAGCAATTATGGTGTGACCGAGTACAATTAGTTCTATTTTTAGTAAAGTGCCATGTGAAGAGTCATCTAGAAGAGTGTAGTCGGAACCTAATTTCTAGGGATAGTAGTTAGGAAGCAGGGTATCCCGAGTGGCACACTATGGCCTATGTATTCCATATTTTAAATGTAAGCTAGGTTGGTTGGAAAAATAATGTAGACAATGACCATTGAATGTATCTTTTGATCTGATTGAAACTTAATGCAAAAGTCTTGAAGCTTTGATGAAAATATTCTAACAGTGGAAGTTTGATGTATTCTATTCTCTCTTTGTGTGCATGCTTCCATGTGTTCTATATTCATATCTATATTTTTTTTCTAAATCGGAACGTGATTTCGAATCTAGAATTCAACGTGTGGTGCTCTAGATTCGCGCCATTTAGACGACAGTGTTTCTTCTAAGTGAACTCTGAATTCATCCCAAACGGTGCTCCAAGTTTCTTCATGTGTTTTTCTCCCGCCACACACAACGATTTTTAACTGAAATATTGTTTCTTATTTATCCTTTATCCTCTCAAGTTCCATCACTAAGTCATTTGTTTCTATATTTTTCTTAAATCGGCCCCATAGCCCAAGGTCTTCCTTTCTTTCGCCAATAGAAGAATAAAATATTGTTTAAAGGTGTTAAATCTAGCCGATAGTTAAAAGCCATATCCTGTACAAAGACAAAGTCTCCAAAGAGATCCCTCTCCAGGTAGGAAAGGCTATTTTTTATCCTCAAAGTTGGTTTGAAGGTTGCCTCTGTCATTCATTTCCTCAGCCAAACAAAATTTACATAATGCTAACATTCTGGCGTCGTTGTCGAGGACAGAATTGAATAAATTTTTCCTGGGAGAATGACTAAATATATGGTTTTGACCCCTGAGGGTAACATTGGGCCAAACATATATATCAGATGAAACCTTTACCCTGGTGACTCCAATCAAAAAGACCAGTATCACGTAGTAGCACCATTCAGAAGCCCTAGCTCCGAAGACTATTTACACCAGAGCCAATCTTGACCCGAACCCTATAGAGCCCGTGTATGATCCTCAGATACTTCTACATAGAGTAAGGGAGCAGGCACAAGACCCTTTCTACTACCTAGATAGAAATTTGTCGTTGCCCAAGGATGGGGCACAAAGCATTGACGACCTCGACTTTGACACCCTGTTCGAACAAACTTTCTTCAGGTATAAATCAAAAACCATCTTGGACCATATAGTCTTCGGCGAGGAGAGGTTTTGATCCCTGATACCAAAAAAAATCCCGCAAATCCCAAATCCCCCTAGAACAATGGCCACCAGATTTGGCCCCCTTGTTTGTCCATCCCAACTGCATGACTTTCCCCATAACTATAGCCAGAGGATCAAGCTATATGACGTTGAAGGAAACATATCTTCCAAAAATCACCTAGATTGGTTCAACGATTTTGTTGATATAGAAGAAGTGGACCATGCAGATGTGAAGATGAGTTTTCTCATGCAGAGTATCTCGGGGGAGGTTATAAACTGGTTCAAGGCCCTCCCAACAACAAGCATTCTAGACTTCACGACATTTGAAATGTCATTCATTGCTATATAGGGAGACAAAAATAATCCTTTGCAGCTGCTGATACAGTACAACAATATGAAGAGAACAACATAGGATATGGTGCAAGAGTTCTCGGCCTGTTTCATGAGGGTTTACAACTCAATTCCTGCAGAAGTCTAGCTACCTCCTTGGGCTACACAACTTTGATACACCGACTCCTTTGACAATGATTTTTCCTTCCTATTGAGGGAGAGAAGATATGAAAAATTAGACGCCATGATGAGTGATGTGATTGAATTCAAGGTAAACCTGATGGCATCAGTAAAGATCAAACAAAGCCTAAATAGAGGAAGGAAGAAACCCCAAGGGGATGCGCAACCATCGACTTCTTGACCCTCGGAGGAAAAGTTTGACTTGATGATGAATACAATGGAGAAACTAATGGAAAGAATGTTCATGGGAAACAAACCCACTTCCCGAGAACAACATGACCCCCAACCCAGAAATCAAAACATTAGAAGAGGTTTGGTCTCGTGGATGAGGCAGAGGGAACAAAGAGACCAAGGAAACCAACAAATAAGACCCTCGTTCCAAAACAATTACGAGGATGAATATTTTGATCAGATGTTCCAAGATCAAATGAATTATTGCGATGACAAGGACACACGTGTGTTATGGATGAAGGGAGAACACGATCTATACATAAGAGAAAATGATGATATTATGTTGGAAAAGGATGACATGGGCTCTTGGGAATTAAAGGAATTAAGTAAGGGTTATCACAATGCCATCATGCAGTTCCAAAATAAATACAACCTCATAAATGAAAAGGCTTCCGCAAAACCTCAGCAGAAAAATCCCATAAGGAAACCTCCAGTGGACACCCCTTCCACAAGCCGACTTATGCAAGACAACTCAACCAAGGATGCGACTGAAAAGACAAATTCAAAGGAGGAGGCTCCAAGGAAAGCGCCAGAAACAAGCCGAGAGACATGCATCAATGAGGTAGAAAAAGTCTCTCCCCCTTTTAACTTTGAGAACAAAATGGCCAATATTAAAATCTATGTCCCCGTCAATGAACTCATCAAGAAAGGAGAATATCGGGATTGGATTATTAAAATGATAAATATGGGAGAGACTCCCAACACTTTGAATGTCCAGGATGATCACCCTGCCAATTTGTTTGGTCTGTGCATGGAGGAGACAGGTGATACTGAGGACGTTCCCCCATTCTATGTCAGTCTCAAGGTCCATGACATGACCCTGCATAATGCCATGCTGGATTCAGGCACGTCGCACAATCTCATGCCCAAAGTGATCATAGACGAGTTAGGTTTGGACATCACCAATCCCTATAAGGATCTATTTTCTTTCGATTCAAGGAAAGTGAAATGTTTGGGTCTGATCAAATATTTGGTTGTGTTTGTGGCCCAAATACCTTCTAAGAATTTGGTTATGGATGTGGTCATGGCTGATATACCCCCTAAATTTGGCATGCTATTATCCAGGTCATGGGCTGTGAAATTGAATGGAACTCTGTAGATGGATATGTCGTAGGCCATCATTCCTATCTTCAGACAAGAGAGATGGTTATACAGAGAAGTACTACTGAAATACATGGTGATCAGTAAGACATAGCCGAATAACCACCCTATCTACTCTGTCGATACTAAGATAGGCTCATCCATATTTTACAATGACTTGAGCTTTGAAGAGGAAGAACCAACAAATGTCATGGTTGTCGATGATAAAACCATGCGACGATTAGCATAGTGCAGAGACTCGAGGAACCACGTAGAGAACGAGATGTAGAACATGATTTTCAATGAAGCCATCAACAAGGAAGGGGAAGGGGCCATGTGGATAAGTCCTCCCAAGGTGGGAACAAAACTCTGCTCATACAAACTCGCCTTCGACTGTACAAATAACATGGCTGAATATGAGGCCCTGATTTTGGGCCTGAGAGTTTTGAAAGAGTTGGGCGCAAAGAGGATAGAGGTGCATGGAGACTCTGAGCTCGTTACAAACCAAGTGAAATGAATATACCAATCCAAGCACCCTATACTTAGAGCGTACAAAAACCTAGGTGCTAGACCTCCTTGAATAATTCTCGGAGTATAATTTATCAACGATCTCGAGGGGAAAGAATCAAATTGCGGATGCCTTGGCCACCTCGGCCTCAGTTTTTAAAATTCCCATTTTCCCCAACAGAAAGTATGATATCGAAGTCAAACAAACGCCGGCGGTGCCCGATAATATCAAGTATTGGCGGGTGTTTGAGGATGAAAAACAGGTGGAAATATTTCTTCAAATGAGCGACAAGTTCACTAATGTAAACATTGATGACGAGTGTTACTGCGACGAATATTAAAGCACAGTTGCACGTAGTAACGATGATCCTCTCCAGAATTAGATAGTTGGGAGGTACATAGTACAACTAAAGAATAATATCATCCCAAAAGGATTAGTTTCGTTGGAAAAGTTGTTTGATGAAAATGATCTAGCTAGAAATCCCAAGATCATTGCAAACAATGAGGATGTCAAGGATTGAAACATCGGGACCTAGGAGAATCTGAAGATAATCAAATTATCAAAGACACTCAGTTCGGAGGTCAAACATGACTACATCAAACTCATGAAATATTTTCCTGATGTTTTCGCCTGGAGCTATGATGATTTGAAAGTCTACGACACTAAAGTGATTCAACATGTCATTCCTCTCAAAGAAGACCAAAAGCCTTTCAAGAAAAATCTAATAAGGACAAATCTCCCTGCTGCTTCCGCTAATCGAAAAAGAAGTAAAGAAACTTTTTGAAGCCAAAATTATTGTTTCTTTAAGGTTTTTGAAATGGGTTGCCAACCTAGTGCCTGTAAGGAAAAAGAGCGGCGAAATAAGGTTATGCGTGGATTTTTGGAATTTCGAAAAAGTTTCCCCTAAGGACAACTACCTGCTCCCTAAGATGGACTATATTCCACAGAAGGTAGTTGGGTTCTAGAACATGTCTATGCTAGATGGATTTTTTGGTTACAATAAGATCATGGTACACCCAGATGATCGGAAAAATACAGCTTTCACGACACCATGGGGGATGTTCATGTATGCCAAGATGCCTTTCGGCCTGATGAATGCTAGATATACCTTTTGGAGGACGATGGATATAGAATTTTCCGAGGAAAAAGACAAATTTATCATGATCTATCTGGATGACATCACGGTGTACTCTGACTTCGATGAACAACACCTTGGGCATCTAAAGAAGGTCTTCCAAAAATGCAAGAAGTTCGATATATATTTGAATCCGAAGAAATCACATTTTGGAATGAAAGAAGGGAAACTATTGGGGCATATCATCTATAAGGAAGGTATAAAGATATATCCCATCAGTGTAGAAGGAATATTGAAAATTAGCACTCCACGCAACAAGAAGGAGGTGTAGTCCTTCCCAATAAAGGTGAATTTCTTGAGAATATTTATCCCAAACCTGGCGGAAACTATAAAACATATCACCAGCATGCTCAGAAAGGAGAACGGGATCAAATGGAACCCTGAAGCCAGAAAAAAAATTGAATATATCAAGGTAGTGCTAACCAAATCTCCCATATTGGCCAGCCCAGACTTCACATCTTGTTCTCGTTTGCCTCAGAGCATAAAATTGTTGGTGTATTGTTACATAAAGATGATCAAAACTTTGAGAAGCCTATAACCTACTTCATAAGGACATGGATGGATTCACGACTGAGGTATGACATTATGGAGAAACAAGCATACACCTTAGTGAAATCCCAGAACCTACACACTACATTTCGACGTTATCGCTTATGTGCCCAACAACTCAGTCAAAGATATCCTGACTCAGCTGGACCCTGAGGGAAGAAGTGGTAAGTGGATTGCGGCCATGCTGGAATACGACCTCGAAATAAATCCCAAAAATCTGATCAAGGGTCAGGGCCTCGCAAAATGAATGGTGCAGTCGGACTGCGACATTCTAGGAATCAACTTCATTGTTGATCTGTCAGAGAATCCTCAGGAAGAAACAACTGCGTAGGTGTCTCAGAAGTTCATCAATTCACCTTGGTATACAAACATCATTTATGTGTTGAGGAATATGCAAGCTCCTCTGGGGTAAAGTAAGACCAAGGCCAGATTATTAAAGCTCAAAGCTACTAAGTTTTACATCTTGGAGAACTCCCTATATTGGAAAGATCCAGGAGGGATATTGCTAAGTTGCTTACTAGAAGATGGCGCAGAATAGGCCATCAAAGAATTACACAAAGGCGACTGTGGAGGACATCACTACTACAAAACCACCATGCATAAAATTTTAAGAGCAGGTTACTATTGGCCCAACATTTTTGCAGACATGTACAAGGAATTTTCCAGTTGCCATGAATGTCATATTTTCGATGGAAGGAGAAAGCTGCAATCCCTGCCGCTGAAACTGCTCTTGGTCGAAGTGTTGTTCATGCAATGGGGCCTAGATTTCATAGGAGATATTCATCTGCCATCTTCGGTGCAACAAAGATGGATACTTGCGGCCATGGATTACTTCACAAAATGGATAGAAGCAATTCCAACGAAGCAGGATACCGATGCGATCATCATTCAGTTTATGGAGACCAATATCTTGTCTAGGTTCAGGTGCCCTATCAAGATCATCACAGATAATGAAGTCACATTTAAGTCCAATAAAATGGAGAAGTTTTGAAAGGATTACAATATAACCCTAGGAAATTCTACAACGTATTACTCACAGGGTAATGGGTTAGCAGAATCGTCAAATAAGAGTTTAACCAGGATCATTAAAAGACTCATGTAGGAAAACAAGAAGGCCTGGCATAAGAAACTCATTTATGCATTGTGGGAGGACATAGTCACTACCAAAAATTCCATCTCCACGTCGCCATTCAAAATCATATATGGTGCGAACATTATTTTTCCTACCTCACTGGGATTTCCCGTCAGGAAACTACTGCAAGAGAAAGAGGCCAATCTAGACGACACACAGAGAAGGATAAATCAATTGATTCACGTGCAGTAGATGAGGGAGCAAGTCTACAACAAATCAAAACTTTACCAAGATAGGATGAATACAAATTTTGACAAGCACTCTAAACAGGGGGAATTTCAGGTAGAGGATCCGATGCCAAAGTGGGATGCGAGGAACAAAGATAAGGGAAAGCACGGAAAATTCAATCATCTCTAAACGAATCCTTTCAAAATTAGCGTGTATCATGAGAACAATGCATATCTGCTAGAAAATATTAATGGAGAGTCCACTGGTTGGGGGCCTGTAAACGACAGGGTCCTCAAACACTATCCAATGTAGTAAGGTCCGTTTAAGTTTCATGTCATTGTAAATAGTCATTTTATTTTTGTTTTCAAAGAAGGAAATGTGATTCAGTGTGTCAGCAGAAAATTGAAACCCGAAGTGAAGGCCCTAAGTTTATGTTGATTCTGGTCAAAACTATGTCAAGAAGGTCTAGGTTATGTTTTTATTTTCCATTTTTTCAGAGTCTGGAAGTTGAATAAGGCCCAATGGTCAGGCACCTAGTCTGTTGTTCTTTGCCACCTCACTGGGAGGATAACATCCCCATTGAAGCTAGCTGTTAGTGCCATCATTTTTTTTTTATTAGTTAGAGTCAGTCTTAGTCGATTCAAAGTCCGTGTGTCAAAGCGTGTGAGGTCAGGTACTAAAAAATGAATGGTTCGAAGTCAGCAAGTGGTCAGTTTTCCCTTGGAGTCAGGAAGGGATGTCAGAACCAAAACGTGTAAGTGGTAAAAGTATTTTCCCAAAGAGTCAGGTCTTGTCATAAGAGAAGGTTTTACGTGCCAAAGGTTGAGGTAAGTTGTTAAATAGAAGTCGTGTCTACAAACGAATTGGCCATCATTAGCTCATTATGAAGTCAGAAAGAATTAAAAATCACGGTGCTTGTATCACGTATGCTCTACAACTCTTATCAGTTGTACCTTGCAAGCCTCGAAGTATACCTGTCGCACGGATGTGCTACAAAAATATTCATCTTTCTTCGAAACCTCCAGTCACAATGGATTCAGTGTCCCCTGGGATGATTCCATCTCTCACCAGCCCAATTATAAATTCTGATCACTCTGCATGTATTATGTTCACCAGCTAGGTTTATGCACTACCTGTAATTCTTGTCGTGAGCCTAGGTCAATCAAGATTACTGCCTTGGGCCCATTCCAAATCCCCCGTGCGTAGAAAAAATACGCGTTGCACCATGGAAAAATCCCAGAACATAAGGAAGGGTGCGTGAAGTGGAAGGAATGTTGGGCCGGAGCCTTAAATCTTGACGTTGGTCAATGAAGATCTGGAGGTTAGAGCATCTTTTGAACAGGTCGGATGCATGGTATTTTGTAGGAAAATCCAAGGATTCAACATGAAACTAGTGGAACAGTTCACACTCAGGTTCGATGGGTTGCACACGGTAATTGCAAGTGTCACTTTCCAGGTGACAGAGGAAACTCTGTCGGCCGCAACAGAGATCCCTCCACGTGGTGAAAGGTGGTTTAAAGGAATTCCTTTGGATGCATGGTTCTACAAAGGTTTCATCAAACCAGACTATTTAAATGGGAAATTCAAAGCGGGCGTTCCAAGTAGGTATCTGCAGGATCCCTTTCGAAAAATCCTGGGAGTAACTAGGAAATATTTCACCTATGAGGGAAGTTCTGACATAATACATTCACATCACATTAGATTGTTGATGCATTTCATAGGGAGGAAATAGTTAAATCTTTATTTCTTCTTACACCAAAGCCTCCGAGAAATGGCAGACAATGCCTGGGTTGAAGTAAACCAGTTGAGGAAGAGACTATCTCATGTCTTGTTGATTAAATTTTTGATAGCTGAGGAGTTGAGGCGATTGGCAAAGAAATGTGATTCATTTCTACTTACAGTTGGCATCCCTAGAGATCCAAAAGGAGATTCCCCTCTATGCACGAAAAGAGTAACATCACACCGCGTAGAGGATGAAACAGGAAGGGATGTGGAGGAGTAAAAGAAATTGGAAACCCTATCCCCCCAACAGTCGATAACCCAAAGAAGGGGCAGGCCAAGGAATAACAAGGAATCTGGGGAGACCAAAGTCTCGAGCGATCCACGCACTAAGTCAATCATCAAAGAGTTACTCATGCATGCCATTCGGCTGGAACTTGTCGAAGGTCCAAGCTGAGAAAGATGGGGAAGAATGAGAAGGAAATACACTAAAGGCATGGATATTCATGAACCGTCGCAACATCTGAAGAAATCACAACCAACTATTACTGAGATATACCAGGAAAACAGGGAGTTCAGACAATAGTTAGTAGCGAAGACCCTTGAAGAATCAACATCACAGTGCTAAGAGGGAAATGTGACTTGGCTCAAGAGACATCTCAGGGAGGCACAAGATACAATCATCCAACTGCATGAAGCACAGAGGATGTCATAAGAAAGAAACTAAAATCACTTCGGGGAATGTAGACCAGCCATGGAGAACATCCGCGCGGCTCTGGCCAGCACGCAGAAGAAGCTGAAAGGGAACATGGTTCTATAAAGGTAAGTGATGAATCTGAAAATGTGCAACTGGTCTCTCAGGAGAATGTTGTGTGTATCAAAACTGCAAACAAAACTAGAAGCATGATTAACTGACTCCATTTTTGTCTTCTTAGACATGGCATGGATTTTGTCTCCCCGCGTCATGTTTCCTACCGGGAAGTAGGGACTCTGAAAAATACCCGTGCGACAAACATACGACGCGCAGCGATGGAATCCCATCTATTTCAAAGGATTGGTGTACATTGGATATGTGACAGTTTGAAGAGAGGCGTGGTCCCCTAATTGGGGTCATCATTTTGGAAACATCTGCAACAGACTGCAGTCATCTGCCACATGCATGCACCAACAAATGATCACGCGACGGAAATCAAGATCATTACAATAGGCGACAGGAGTCTAATAGAGTACTTGATCATCCAGATACCCTTTCAAAGGAAAGCATCAACACATCACTCTGTAAAGATGAGATCTTGTTGAGGACTAAACCATCGTGGAAAAGACGAGCGATTATGGTGCAACCAAGTACAGTCAGTTCTATTTTTAGTAAAGTTCCATACGAAGAGTCATCTAGTAGAGAGTAGTCAGAGCCTAGTTCCTAGGGATAGTAGTTAGGAAGTAGGGTAGCCCGAGCGGCACACCCTGGCCTATATATTCCATATTTTCAATGTAAGCTAGGTTGGTTGGAAAAACAATGTAGACAGTGACTATTGAATGTAGCTTTTGATCCTGTTGAAACTTAATGCAAAATTACTGAAGATTTGACAAAAAGATTCTAACAGTGGCAGTTTGATGTATTGTATTCTCTCTTTGTGTATGTGATTTCCTGTGTTCTTTATATCCAGATCTATATTTTTTGTCTAAATCGAAATGTGATTTCGAATCTAGAATTCACTGCACGATGCTCTATATTTGCGCCATTTAGACAACTGTGTTTCTTCTAAGAAAACTCTGAATTCATCCCCAGTGGTGCTCTAAGTTTCTTCATGTGTTTTTCTCCGCCACGCACAATGATTTTTAACTGAAAGATTGTTCCTTATTTATCCTTTATCCTCTCAAGTTCAGTCACTAAGTCATTTGTTTCTATCATTTTCTTAAATCGACCCTATAGCCCAAGGTCTTGCTTTCTTTCACCAATAGAACCAGAAAATATTGTTTAAAGGTGTTAAATATAGCCGGTATTTTAAATCCATATCCTGTATAGAGACGAAGTCTCCAGAGAGAGCCCTCTCCAGGTTGGAAAGCCTAGTTTTCGACCTCAAAGTTGGTTTGTAGGTTGCCTCTGTCATTCGTTTCCTCAGATGAACGAAGTTTACAGAGTGCTAACAACATGTACTACAAAAAGGGTTGTTACAACACCAGAACTTTGTTGCAACACCCCTCGGGCCATTGTTGTGACACCATCAGCTTTATCATGTTGTTGTTGCAACACATTTTCTAGTTGTTGCAACAAATTTTCCAATTGTTGCAACATGGTTTCCAGTTTTTGCAACACATTTCCAATTGTTGCAACACATTTCCAGTTGCTGCAACACCTATTATACTGTTTCTACAACACCATTTAGTGTCGTTGTTGCAACACCTGTTGTCACCACTACTGGAACATCGCCACCATGAGCAGTTACACCATTGACCCATGTCAGGGACGAACAAACTTTGATATCTTTGATGAGGTGTCTATCACATCTTCAATGGTAAGCATATCATCTTGAAAGTACAAATGGATAATTAGACCACTATTTTGAGACAGTTGGCAGTAGACGAGTTTGGGAAAAATGGAAAAACATACAACTAGAGGTCATTGATCAAAGACAATTGAGGTGACTACTTCAACAGATTCTTGCCAATTGATGAGGACACTGGGTCAAAAGAACAACCACCTCACTTATCCCAATCGTACTATTGAAATGAAATAGAGAAAATCCCAAGGATCGTAGATCCTCATGGTTGTCCTCAACTTATTTCTTGCTAAGAAAAGTGTGATGTGAATTTTATAAGAACCCTGCTCAATTTGATTAAAGAGGGTAATTATCATTATAACCTGAACTTTGCTCTCCGATAATAAAATCAATGTTTTAGTTCTTCTGCATTTTTGATATGTTAATGAGTATTTGAATTTCAGTGTGTGATATAAGGATTCCACAAGTGGCTCATTTAGGGAGGTAGGGTCCCCTCCTTAGTTAGGTATTGTTGTACCATTGTACTATAGCATAGGTTTCATTTATGTAGAGTTTGATTTCCATATGTTTTTATGTTCTTGGTTACTATTTACATTTTGTTGTAACATTAACAAAATTACTTTGTTTCAGTTACTTATCATTTTGTTTGTATTCTTCATTTCATGGTCTAATCTTGTGTAATCCAAACACTCAACAACATTTCAAGATAAATTTATGCACAACTCTTTCAATATTATTTGTAGAATTGAAAGGAGGAAAGTATTCACTGGTACAATCACCATTTATAATTAGTAATTGACTGAGTGTGTTTTCTGCAATTAGATTAGATTCCTACCATTTAAATTACATTCAGACTGGGGTTACAACACTGAGTTCTTCCGAGCCGACTGGATTATATTATTTTTCATTTCAATTACATTCAATCAGGGTTAAAACACCAAGTGCTTCCAAGATGGTTGAATTATATTAGCTTTCTTTTACTTCTTGCAGTTTTCCACTCAGTTGGGGGTTACAATACTAAGTGCTTCCAGACTCAACTGATATAGTTTAGATTGTTAAATATTTTGCTAGTTTTTTGTCCTTAGAACTAGTGACTTTGTCAAATATACCTTGAACCTTCATCTGATCATTTACTCTTGCTAAAAATTCATAGCTAGAAAAATGTTTGAATGATAGTGCATATATAGTGCATGATAGTTCGCAAGTTCCATATGAATCTCAAATTAATTAAATGGATAGTCCTTATAAGAAATTAGAAAGGTAATTAAAAATACCATCATTTTTATCGTCATTTTCGGGGAATTGTCAACAATGCAACTTCTTTCTTTCATGTATCTAGAAGCATATTTATTTAGAAGGATGTGCTTGTATTTGTGATTTTATTTGGTGCCTACTTTTAAACCAATTTTTGAAGTTAGTGTGCTTGTTTTCAACATGTGTGTTAGTTTTAGTTAAGATATGATGTTTTTAAAAATATCATGAAAATAAGTAGAGACTCAAAAGGTCAATTTAATAGTCATGCAAAAAATCCCCCACAAACTAACATTGCAGGGAAATAAACTAAAGGAGGAGAGGGATCCAACCAACCT
The DNA here is from genome assembly GCA_009831015.1 of Picea engelmannii. Lineage (NCBI taxonomy): Eukaryota > Viridiplantae > Streptophyta > Pinopsida > Pinales > Pinaceae > Picea > Picea engelmannii. Next base: position 185,728 of record ML780654.1, on the reverse strand, counting down.
AGTTACCTAATGCCAACAACCAGTTCTTTGGATAAAAGAAAGACTAAACCTCCCTCTGCAGAATCAACACATCCAAACCAAGCTACATATTCAATACAAGTAGAAATATGATTTCCTGAGGACTCTCCAATGGATGAACAACTGAGCCATGACTTTGAAGAACCTAATGACCTAATCATTCCTACAGAGTTCCCAGAGTAGCAAGAGGAAAATTTCCTATAGTTTATAAGAGAAATGGTTGAAGAAACAAACTGAAAAGTGAAGAAAGAATTTGTCAACTTCGAATTTCCAATCAGAAATACACATGGAGTGACTCGAATGAAGAATATTATACACTTTGCTTTGCCAAACTTTCATGGTTTGGTTACCGAAAATCTAGACACATTTTTGCTTGAATTTGACTTCCTCTCTATAAGTTACAATTACATTTTTGATGTTTATAAGTTGAATTTCTTTCTAACCACCCTTAATAAGGTTTCCCTTCAATGGTTCATGGGACTCAATGAGAACCACATCACTACATGGGCATAAATGAGAAAGGTGTTCCTTGAAAAATATCGAGAAGACTGGATGGATAAGGATCATCGAGAAGAAATTTTCATATTGATTCACAAGGAGGATGAGAGCATGGGCTACTTCATGGAGTGCTTCAATTACAATTTACAACAATTAAGAAAAAGCCAGCTAGACCCAGAAACCAAAGGAATCTTGTTTCTAACAGGGTTTAGAGACGATAGTATTGATATATTGAACCTGATGAGAAATGGTGATATATACTAGAAACCTTACAAATTTATCTACAAATTGTGTCAAAGGTACTCAAAAATGAAATGAAAATGTCCAAGGGACACATTGACAAGGATTAATAAGACATCTTGTAGGGGAATAAATCGAGCCGATATTGGGAATATGCTTGAGTATTTCAAAACATATATACTTAGTTCCTTAAGCTCCCAGTTAGATACTCTACAATTGAAAAAGAAACAAGAGAAGGCAGAAGCATCCTTAGCCATTTTTTGCTTGAAATGCAGGAAAAGTCATCCATTGAAGGAGTTTTCATTAGAAAAAATTGAATTATATGGATTTTGTGAAGAATAAAATCCACTAGCAAGTGCCCCTCCTTACCTAGTTTAAAATAAATCTATCAAGAAACAAGTGGGGAGGTCGATCAATTATGTCTTATAAAAAAAATGACCATGGAAGCCCCGACCCAAGGTATGTCTCGAGACCAATCTCATTATTTCAATTCTTATTGGACTAATGCATCCATGCAATATCCTTCCCAACAGTGGTACCCATATAATCCCACCAACTCACAATGGATGTCTCTGTCACCCAAAAAAAATCATTGGATGTCTCTGTCACCCAATGATTGTTCAACTTCTAGACGCATTATAGGAGAAACCATGATAACCTTAGGGTTGAAGGGCCTTAGAAAACCCCAACGGTATTACAATTGGCAGACCGATCCATTGTAAAACCAAATGGAATCGTAGAAGATGTAGTAATATTAGTGGAATCTTGGAAGTACCCTACTTATTTTATGTTCCTACAACCTAAGGCTTCCTTGGATGGCTACCCGATAATTATGGGATGGCCATGGCTGGAAACTATTGTTGCCTATATAGGATGTAGATTTGGGAGCATGAAAATTGCTCATGGAAGATCAACAAAAACAATCTCCATGTACCCCTTAACCAAGCCTAGTATCGATCCAGAAGCACCCATTTGGGTGGATGACATGGAGGACGAGGATAAGGATGAGGAGGTTTCCCAACAAGTACTTTTAGTAGACCAATACCTTGTTTTTAGAGAAAATATGGTAGATGATGAGATCATTGATTTCATATCTTATGCCTCATCATCTTCTTGACATAACTTTAATCAGATCCTGAGCATATATGCTCAAGAAAAGATCTCCATGGCTAATGCACCACCAATACCACAATAGACACCCATTTTTTAAATCCTTAAGTATCTTAGCAAACCTGTAGAGATTAGCACAGGAAAATTTCTAAACATTAACCGAGGGATTTCTGAGCCACAAAAGAAACAACTCATTGAGTTCCTAAGAAAGAACAACAAATATTTCACCTGTGACTATATAGATATGAAGGGAATCCACCTAGACTTGTGTACACATCATATATACATCAAAGAACAATCCATAACCATTCACGAACCACAATAGATGATGAAACCAACATTGAAGGATATAGTTAAGGAAGAACTACATAAACTACTCTCTGTAAATTTCATCTATCCTTTCTCCAAAAACCACTTGTTCTCCCATATCATTATAGTTCCCAAAAATAATGGTAAATGGAGGATCTACATCGACTATAGGGATTTAAACAAATCCACACACAAGGATCATTTTCCCCTACCCTTTATCGACCAAGTGTTGGACACATTGGCCAGGAAGAAGTACTTATCTTTCCTCGATGGGTTTAGCAGCTACAACCAAATTCAAATTGCACCATGGGGAACATTCAAGAGAAGACCACGTTCACTTTCCCATGGGGAACATTTTTATATAGGGTGTTTCCATTTGGACTTTGCAATTCTCTAGCTACCTTTCAGAGGGTATTTCTTAGTATATTTTCCAATCTCATTCATGAATGCATAGAAATATATATGGATGATTTCATGACATACGATGACACTAACTCACCGTGGTTTACATATGTTGCTAATTAATTTCCCATAGAAAAAATTGCATCACACCTATCACCAAAATAACAACAAAGGGTCATCAAGAAAAGATGCAGGTATTCCTGGATTAAAGGATGCCTTTTCTACATAGGATTGGATTTCATCATGTAGTGCTATGTAAGGGAAGAATAAATTTATGACATCCTAAAGGCATGTCATGATGGGCCTTGTAGAGGAAACTTCAGGGATGAAATAACATGATATAAAGTACTTCACCTTGGATACTACTAGGCAACTTTCTTTCGCGATGACAAGGAGTATATAAAAAGGTGTGACAATTGCCAAAGGATGGGATGCCTAGTTCAGTAAGACGAAATGCCTCTACAAACACAACAGGTAGTAGAGCCTTTTAAGAAATGAGCCCTCGATTCCATAGGACCTATTAATCCTCCATCCCGACAAAAATACTACGTCATTGTTTTCACATACTACATTACAAAGTGGATGGAAGCAAATTCCCTCATGGTGGAAACAAAACAAGCTATGGAAAAAATTCTCCATAGAGAAATATTTATCATGTACAGGATACCCAAGGAGATTGTTACAGATGGGAGAGCTCAATTTACCTCTAAGCATATTATAGCCATTACAGATCTCTACTAGATTAAGAACAGGACAACCATGCAATATCATCCACAATATAATGGGCAGGTTGAAGGGACGAATAAAAATACTTGATAACATATTGACAAAGATTGTTCAACTTCATCTCAAGGATTGGGTAGATAAACTTCTAGACGCATTATAGGAATACAGGTCCACCTGGAGAAACACCATGTGATGCACTCCGTATGAGCTTGTGTATGGGAAGAGAGCTATTTTTCCCATACAGATTGAAGCGAAAACTTTGAGGACTGCACTTCAACTAGGCATGGATTTGTCTGAAGCACACACCAATGCCTTCATCAACTTAGTGAACTAGATGAAATTCGCCTAGATACTTTGCATCATACGTCTGTCGTTCAAAAACAAAGAGTTAATTGGCATGATAATTTCATAAAGAACAGATATTTCTTAGTCGGAGATTGGGCCTCGCTATTCGACTCAATATTCAAATGATTCAAAGGGAAATTCCACACTTGATGGTTGGTCCCTTATGAGATTGATTGTGTATACGATAATGGGGTAATAAAACTGTGAACCATCGATGAATACAAAACTCTATTAATGGCCAATGGGAACAAACTCTGATTGTACAAAAAACTAATATCCTGAGAGGCCTTTTTGAGAGGTATCAATAATGGCTAGGGAAATAATGACCTGGAGTTTTTTGACATGGGTGGATCCCCACCACCAAAAAATCGAATTTACAATAATGTCCTAATCATGAAAAATATTTTAGGGTGAAATTAAGCAGGAAATGTCTGAAAACCATTTAATGAAAGACATTACAACAATTTTTTTTTGTTTTTATACTTGTATTAAATTCTTGAACAATGGGGCACTTCCAGGATTTCTATGATGGTCATGTCAAGCCCCCATTGTTCATGAAATTGCATTGTTTCTTTAATCCTTTTGAGTTGCATGATATTTCCATTATTTTCTTGAGTTGCATCTATTTAGAACACAAAATCATGTTGTTGCAACACCTTGCATTCCTGCTGCTGTAGCACCCCATGACCCTATTGTTGCAACACCTCATGATGCTACAACACACAACCAATGCAAAATAAAAAATACATGTTGTTGCAACATCTGGATAGCAATGAGATGAGGATTTTGTCATTGCAACACCTGGCTAGCATTGAGATGATGATTTTTTTGTTGCAGCACCACCAGATGTTGCAACACCTATCCATCACTAAAACGAGAGTTCCATTGCTGCAACACCCTGTAATGTCACAACTCCTCTGATGCCACAACATATTGTGATACTTAGCCAACACCGAAATGAGAACTCTATTGCCACAAAATCATCTGATGATGAAAACCTTCACGATGTGGCAACACCTTTCGATGTGGAAATATACCATCCAAAAGTCACAACACTACAAAACCAGGTCATTTATGCATTTCGAATTGACATGACCGAAAAAACTAGCATAATATTTCTTGACATCAAGCCGACCAAGCGTAGATGAACAAGTCAAATCAATACATGAAGTAAGCATTAAGGTTATGTTCTCCCCTTGTACACATTTCATACCACTTAATTGAAATAAAGTTTATGTTATTTTTCTTACCCCCTTACCACATGCAACCACTTACTTTCCTTAAATAGTAATAGTTTCCATTTATTACCACCCATTACCCATGCATCTGACCTATCTTCCCACCAATCCCATGACAGAAAGGATTGTACGAATTAACGACCTCACCTATGCCATGTCGATCTGAAAACATTATGTTTTAATTCCCTATCACCTTTGTCGACTTATTACTTTCAAAAGGTGGTGAACTTGGATTTTCCATTATTCCTCCCTGACCAGAGCGCTACAAGACCTCCTATATGACCAAGTCATTGAAGCTACCATTATGCGACCAAATTATGCTATGAAAACCATGGGTGGCTCCATTATACGTCATGATCCAGACGCAGGCCTGCTAAAAGATGACGATGAGGTATGGAGAGTCTTCCAGGCTACGAGATGGACGATTTACATTGAAATATTGCATGGGTTCAATGAGGAAGTTTCTCTTAAGTTTTCGCTCAGTCTGCTGGAAACCAGAGCTCGGGACCATAGGTTACCGATAATGGTGGATGGAGAATCTATATTTGTGGTAATAGGGATGTCATGAGAGGGAGAATGATGTTTTTCCCAAAAAATTGGCATTACCCGCTGTAAAATATGAATTCTTGGAACTAGGGGAATAATTAGCAAAGAAAGGGAATGGCTTTGACAGGAACTCCCTATATTCTCTTTGGGAAAAGGTTTCATAACATATCCAAAAGTACTTCACCTGCAAAGGATGCCACAAAATCATCTTTTGGTATCACCCAAAGCTATTGAACCACCTTTGACACCAAAGGTTAGTCAATGCACCCTTATTTATTTGGAAAGTCTTGGAACAAATGGATCACAGTGTTTAGAGGGACAAGTGGCCATGTTAGTTCCTCTCTCACCAAAAACTTATTAAGTTCCTTGTAATGAATGCACTATAATGAGTAGTTCGTGCATGGGGGGACCTCATGAGTCTTCCACCACCAGTTAAAAAAATTGAAGGAGTAATAAATGAAACACTTGTTGTAACACAAGATATTGAAACAACGGTTCGAAGACAACCTTCAGGGGAGGTAGAGAAGAAACCTCTTATGGCTTTGATGAGATCACACCCTCTAAAGGAAAGGTCTGACCCATGAGAAAAATAAAAGCTAAAACATTACATGAGATAAAAATTTCAAAGAATAAAAAGACATGGCCTCATCCACAAAAAAAGTCCTTGTTGTAACACAAGAGCCAACAAAAGGAGGGGAGTGGATAGAAGAGGCACCTGATATAACACAAGAACTAGTAGGAGGAGGGGAACAGACAAAAGAAAATCTTGTTGTCACACAAGAACCAACAGGAGAAGTGGACCCACTAGAGGAAGGGATAGAAGAGGAAGACCCTGCTACAACAAAATAAACAACAGGAGAAGTGGATATAGAAAATATTCCTACACAGACAAATGAAGACCTTTTTGCAACAAAAGAACCAATAGGTGAAAATAAATATCTTGTTGCAACATAAGAATCAGTGGGTGAAAAGGAAAATCTTGTTGCAATAAAAGAACCAATAGGTGAGGGAGAAGACTATTGCAACATGATATATGGCAGAGGATATGAAGGGAGAATATGTTGCTACATCGAAGGTAAGAAAGGGTTGTACTATTCCCTCCAAGAAAATAATTCTCAAGCAAAACAAGAAACAATGCATTTCAGGTAGCATCTTAAGGCCATTGCACTGTGTATTTATGAAACAAAACATTAATTTAAGAAGAGTGAATCAAAAACTACAAAAGAAGGTGAAAATATTAAGGGATAAATTAAAAGGGGGCCAAACAAGCCTTTATTTCCTTGCCCAGGTGGTTGATGTCAACCAATAGGTCTGTAATGAACTTGAAGAACGATCTACTAAACATGCCCTGGAGGTAGAAAATGTTGGAATAATATTGGTATTGTCCGAAAGAGTGGATGTTGAAACCCAAACTAAGGGGAAATTGACTAAAGAATGAGGAGACCAGACCAAGGAAGTAATTTCTCCTGAGTAGATAGATGAGGAAACTCAAATAGAGGGGACCTTGACTAAGGATCCAGAAGATCAAAGAGAGGAGGTAATACCCCCTAAGTGGGTAGATGAGGAAACCCAGAAATATGGACCTTATATGAATGCTATTGGAGTCCAAACATATATTAAGGATGATTTCTAGCTGAGGGAAAACCTGACCAAATGGAAAAGTATGACTAAAGATTATGAAAAAGGAATAGTTCCTCTTTAAGAGTGTCGATGAGCCATCTATAACTTAAGGAAGAGATGGGATGAGCAATTGGAAATCCATTGATGTAAATGGGAATGATGGAAAAATTATGTAGATAAGGCTTGCAAGCTACAAGCCCAAATGAGACTCCTCAGGGAAGACAAATAGCAGATCAGTTCCCTTTTGGGATCTACTCTCAACTATAGAGAATCCTCTTCTATATATTCAATATTCCTAAATGAGAGGAACTTCTTGTTCAAATTTAGAGTAGTAGAAAAACGCAGGCCCTACAAAGTGACCTCTGCATAAACCTTCTTGAAGGTATACTATGATATCAACAAAGAAGATAAGGACTTGTTGTGTGAACTCTACCATCATAACCTTCTCTTGAATTATTACCCAAAATGGAATACAAATCCTTTTTTTGGAGACATATAGCAAAGGGCCTTTACATCATTTGTGAGCAACCACACCCAATGGAAGAATGACCTGTTTGTTTCCTAACGGAATGAGAATTGCAGCCTATGGATAAGAAGAGAATTCCTTGAGCCCAAGACTATTCTTATCTCACACTATGCATGAGTTAAATTTTTAGACACATGCATCCTTCATGACTAATAGCTAAGAAGAAGCCATCTATGATTTCATCGAGTGCATGGTTTATTTGATGCGATACACCCTATAGGGAAGTAGACAGATATGAGAACAATCCATAATGGATATAAGGCATAGCTATGCCTTCAATTATCACAATTTTATAGTGGCGTTGAAAAGAGAAAGAAGATAGTTCATTGTATGAAGACATGCAGAAATAAATGGGTAGGGATCAGATTTCATCGCCCTATGATTTGTTTTCCTTCACCCAAATACCAACAAGATTATGATCTATGTTAAAAGAAGGAATAAGGTTACTAGTAAATAATTTCAAAAAAATGGAGGGTACTATTTAACATTTGACAAAGGACATTCAGACTTCAACATCGACAAGCTTCATTACAATGCCTCCCATGTAGATTCATAATTATCATCCTAGTTGCATGAGGACATGAAACAACTTTGGTTGGGGGAAGACGATGGGCGTTTGAAACACCATCCTTTTCATACCTTCACTTTTCCATTTTGTGCCACTTTTTCCCATCCTTCTAGCCTAATTTTGAGAATAACGATATATTTTTCCTCAAGTATGTTTCCTCACAACTTATGTAACTTCAATTGGTTTTCCTAGTGTAATTAAAGGAAAGTTGACCTTTTATGCTCACTAGCAAAAGAGTGTTAAAAAATTGTTCTAGGAAAAATGTCACAGTACTACAAGAAGGGTTGTCGCAACACTAGAACGTTGTTGCAACACCCCTCAGGCCATTGTTGCAAAATTGTAAACTTTATTGGATCATTGCTATAACACATTTTCTAGTTGATGAAAGATGTTTTCTAGTTGCTACAACACAATTTCCAGTTGTTGCAACACATTTCCAATTGTTTCAACACTCACCAAACCATTGTTGCAACACTAGTTAGTGCCACTATTGCAACACCCACTGTCACCACTACTAGAACATTCCTCCATGCGTAGTTACACCATTGACCCTCATCCTAGTCCTACCATTTATGATAGTTAGGATGAGGTATTTGCTACATCTTCAATGGCAAGTGCATCATCTTGTAAAGTACAAATGGACAATTAGAACTCTATTTTGAGACAACTGGCGGAAAATGAGTTTGGGGAAAAGGACAAACATACAGTTGGAGGCCACTGATCCAAGACAATTGAGGCAACTGATTCAATAGATTCTTTCTAGTTGATAAGGGCGTTGAAGCACAAGAATAACCAACTGACCTATCATGGTCGGATTGTTGAAACAAAATAAAGAAAAACCTGAGGATCATAGATTCTCGGTTGTTCTCAACTCTTTCTTGCTATAAAACTGTGATGTGAATAGTATATGAACCCTGCTCAATTCGAGTAAAGGGGGTGTTATCGCACAATTTTTACTTTGATAGAAGGAAAGGTAAAAGGAAGGCAAATTGGCGTAACTTGAGGTTATCCTCTCACTTCCACCTCAATAGGATTCCTCTTTCTATTTAGGGTTGTAGGCCCAGGGGAGACGTCCTTGGTGACCTAGGGGTTTGAGAAGGCAAGGTCAAAATGGCTAATAAAATATCCCCTCTCACAAGTCACCACTGATCAGAAAGTCCTGGTTTTATAACCAATGAAATGATAATATATCAAGGTGTACCTGTTGGGAACAAAGCAACAAGGAACTATATATATTTCAAGTACAACTTGTTGGTTAGCACTTCATAAAACCATAGAATTTCTCAAATAAAGAAATTGGTTGATAATGATGAAGTAAGTAGAAAATTAAAACAACAATATTTATGAGGCAATACTTCACAATAAGTTCCTTGAAACAACTTCAAAATGAGTAAGAGTAATCAACCATTAACATTATAATACTAGCATTTATTAGAAGCAAACAAGGAAATGCATTAATCATCCTTTTTAATTGCTTTTAGAAGCTTTTAATGCTGGAATGTATGGATGTAGCTTAATTTAGTAACATCAACAATAATGTTAGTAGGTTAGGCTATTCTAATGTTAGAAATGGTTAGTAGGAAGCTCAAGGTATAGGTTTTGATGGTTGTTTTGATCAATCACTCAATAAGAAGACTTAGACTAGTGTTTTTAGGGAAAATGGAGTCAATTATGTGGCAACAAATGTTGAAGGAGATGATGATAATAGGAGGGTGAAAGACAAGAGAGATTAATAGCTGGAGTTTTGGTAACCCAAGGCTCCAACTATCAAACCCTGGGAGAAACTAGATACTAAGGTGTAGGTAACCCTAGGCTTTAGTAGAATTTCCTCCCTCTTTAACTCAATGATGAAGAAAAAAACAACTAAGATGAAGAAAATAAAAGTAGGGTGTTGCAATGGCAAGGCCCTAGAAAATGCTCCAAGAAAATCGGCCTCTTGACAAGATCTAGTTGGTGAAGGCTTTTAAAGCTAGGTCAATAACATGTACTAGTCTTCTTAGGGTTTAAACAAGCAATTTCATAATCTCAATGTAAATGCAAGACAAAAAGGACTATAACCATTCAATTAAGAAGAATTTGCAAAAATTTCACTTACATACATCAAGAATCATCAAGTAAAACCCTAGTTGAACACATCCACCAAGAAACTTTCCAAAATACTCCAAATTTAGCCTTCCTCAACAAGTGCGCCTAAACTTTCAGCCAAGAAACCCTAGATAGGGCACAAATTTCAGTCCTCACAAGTGTGAGTGGAAGATAATGAAAAATGCAAGGGTAAAAACCCTTATTTATACAATATCAATGACCAAAATTAGGTCAAAAAGGTCGACATGGCCAGTTACACATAATATCCAGTTTTTACATTAAATGTCAAAATAAAACCCTAAATCAAGTTGTAAAGATGACTTCATGCCCCTTTAGGGTGGCGCTAGGCCTTCTTAGGGAAAATTTGGCATCCTGGAGAAAAACATTAGGCCTCCTTGGACCTCAGGATCCTACCACACGTGCCACTTGGCACACAACTGCCTCCAAAGTATCCAAAACACTGGGTGAGGCCATGGGCCTTCCAAGGCCTACATCATGGTGAAAAGGGAAAGACCCCCTTGGGTCCAAGATTGTCAGGCCGTCCTTGGTGGAACATCCTCCTCTCTCTCTAGTCCAAATCCATGATCTGTCTTTGCCCTTGGCTAGGGTCTTAGCATCCATCTAGTGGGATTTTATCCCTATGGAGGTCTAAACTAATCATCTCCCCATCTAGACCTGTCCATTGGGTGTGGCCTTGCAACATCAACAAGTACACCCTCCATGGGCTCATAAGTCACATGGATCATAGCAATTCCAATCAAATATAATAATCAAGTTATTTAAACATGTGCATGAAACCCTCTTTCCCAGACAAGTGCTCAAAGAAGTTATGCTATTCTACAAGCTAGGTTTGGAGGGGACGCTAGGATGTCCTATTGGGCTAGTGCTCATTGTATGTGGGATGTTTTTGGGTGAAGTCAAATCCAGTCCATGTAATTGGATGAGGTGGTAGGGGATGTCTGGGAAATGGGTGCAGTGATAACAGGGAAATGTATGGATTACATGTGGGTGCCTCTGAAGAGGGTGAGCTACACCTTGTCATGGATGCAAATGTTTCCAAGCCCATTCATTCCTTTTATCTTTTATTATTTGTTTTTTCAAGAGGATAGTTAGGGGACATGGCCCTGGCATGGTGACCAGTGGTCAAAATGCTACCCACAAGCATTTCACAGAAATTAGAAGGTTGGCTCGTGATGAGACCCCCTTTATCTTGGATATGCCACCAAGAGCCACTACCCTGACGTGGTGACCAACTGAATGGTAGTGTCATACCGCTACATTCCCATGGACCTAATAGGTTGGCTTGTGATGAGATCCCCTATCCTCCAACTAGGTCTTGATTTATTATTTTTTATGGGTCCCTCTATTTCTTGTTGAGAAGCCTTTTATTGCTTTCTCGGGGATCCCTGAGCGAAGCATCTCGAGGTTTCATTCTTTTGGATTTTATATTTTTCCATCTACTTTTACCTTCTGGGCCTTTATCCCCTTATTCCCACAAGGTAAGGTACAACCTTTTGATAGTTTTGCCAACCCAATGCCCGGACCAGTGTATGGGATGGATGAGAGGGAAAAAGATGAAAAGTGGTAAGTATGGTGGGAACGAACGATGGCCTTTCATGAATACCCCTAGTGGAAAATCAAACCCTATGGGAACCATCTTACTAGGGAATCATGTCATTCCCCCCAGGTGTGGTCAAGTGGAAAGGAATAAGGTCCAAGCACACGTTATAAGTAAAAAGAATGAAATGCACATATTCAAATTTTTTGAGAATCAGAGTGAGACATACCATGATACCTGAACTCATTACCTCATGCAGAAAGACCCATTTCTTATGCAAGACGAGGCCAATGTGATGGATGTTGTCGTTGTTAACAAATTGGAGGTGATGAAGAGGAAAAATACGAGCCCTCCAGGGTCATGCTCAAGTTGATTTGGCTCTAGGTACTCCATTTCTAGGACCTGTGGGCCTTGAGACATAATCTCCTTAGTTATCCCTAGGATAGGGGATAACATCTAGCTCCAACTCGAGGACATGTGCTCAGTGTAGAGCGCATGAGAAACTCAACATCTATGGAATAACATGTGACCTGCTTCATCTCAACATAAGACTATTAGTAATAATTTGGGGTGGTGATATCACCCCCAACTCATATATATACAGTATAGAAAATGAAAGCAAGAATATGTATAAATGGAAATACAAACTATTCTAGTATGAAATTCAAATGGTATATACAATGAAATTAAAATGCCTACCTACTTAGCTATACTTACCTGTGAAGTCAAGACTCTGCCCCCTGATGGGTTTTGAGGAGGTGCTCGCTAACTGGTAATGGGCACCTTCTTGCTTCCAATGTAGACAAATAGTAGGCATCATTGACTGAATTTCTTCCAACTATGAAGGGTCCAAGCCAAAACTGTGCATTTCCTTTGACATTAGTAGGCTCTCCCTTCTTTGTGTACCACATCCATATTGTGTCTCCTTCTTTGTAATCTTTGGTTCTGAACTTGGTTGTTTCTTGAACAACCCTAGTGTATTGTCTTGAGGGAGGAGGGTAGGAATCTTCTATGATAACTTCTTGTTGGGATGGTTGGATCAATACACTATCTTATTCTTTCTTTAATAATCTGATAGCCCCAACTTCCTTGTATTTATATTTTTTTAGGATTTGTTGATAATCCTCCTTCTTCGGCCATTGTATCTGATCAAAGTCTTCTTCTGTAGCAAAAGGCATGTCATTAGGATAAAATTCAGGAAGACTCTCTATGATTGGCTCATGTGCTTCGTCATTTTTTATGTGGTCACTAATTTCTCACACATGGATTTTGGTCATTGGAACATTCAGGAGACGACTTATTGTTCCATTGTTTATAGGCACATTGATATAGGTGAGGTCCATCTCTAGAGTGCCTCCCAACATTGCAACAAATTTCCTAGACAACAACATTCCCCACACATCTGGGACATCTACTACCACAATGTCCATATGGATCACTCTTTCGGGGTATATTCCAAGGCATACTTCCACAGTCTCAATTACCCCATGTGTGGGTATGGCTCTAGACTCAAATCCACACACATTCCTGTAAGGTCATGTGACTTTTAGGCCCAATTGTTCCATGACCTTTAGAGACATAATGTTGGCACCTACCCTTGAATCCAGCATACAGTTGTTAAGGCACTTGTTATTCATCACCAAGGTCATGAATAAAGGTGGGTGTTCATCATATTGGACCCTAAATTGATCGGCTTGCAACGTAATAGGAGGGTCCATTAATCCATCTGATCGCTTGAAGAAATTATCAAATATTTATTTGACAGATGGTACCTTGATGACTTCTCTCAAGGGGATGGTCAAATGAATCTTGGCTAATGCCCCTTCAAAGTCAAAGTTTAAGTCCACTCTTTTAGCCTTGGGAGGATTCTTAGGAAGGAGAATGTTCCTGGGTGGAGGCCTTGTTTGGGATACTACAGGATCAGTAGAGAGAGGTCGATTCAATTTCTTTTATCTAGTATACACTTGGAATTCTTGTTTCTTCAACTTTTCTCTTGATTCTTGGTCCGGGTTATTTATCACCTCCATCCTAGCCTTCCTGGATTCTTCCTTTATGCCCTCTTAATGTTCCTCAGGGGAAATATTAAGGCAGATTTGGGGGTCCTCTATGGTATGGTCGATTATGTTCACTTGGTCATGGCCTCCATTGTTGTAAGGAAATTCATGTTCCCAGTGCGACTCACTGCATTGTAGACACCAAGGGTTTTCATCCACCACATTTGATGGAGCCAAGGTATTTGGAACCTCTTGATCATTCTTTGGTCTGAAAACTTGGTTCCCTTTCTAGAATTGACCCTTGTATGGAACCCTAGGGGCTTGTTCCTAAGTCCTTTCTAGGTTGACAATCCTATTCATCATTAGTTCTTGGTTTTTTACCATGCCCTCTACAATCAGTTGCCAACTTTTCCAAATTTTCCATATACTCATGTGAGGATATATGGTTCCCCCGGATGAAGGAACTCCATGAAAGGGTTGACCATACTATAAAACTAAATCCCCCTGGATGAAACACCAAAGGTTAGAGGGAGGTTCTCCATAATAAAATATCTTGTAGGAACTGAAACCATGGAAGAAGGATAGATGGACGAGATATAAGAAGTAAAAGGACCGCATATTTGAGCACTCGATTCTAGAAAAGTGAAGCTAGGATTGCGTCTAGAGGAAGGAGGATTCCAACCTCCTACCATATGATTTTATTAAGGTATATGAGAGGATTCCAACCTCCTACCATAGGATTTTATTGAGGTATATGACCCATACCAAACGAAAAGGGAGAATAAGGAGGCATTGTGCCCCTAGACCCAAAAATAGGATTCACATAAGATGATGAAATAAAGGATGACAAGTGTGTAGTCATGTATAGCATACCAAAAGAGAAAGGATTAGAGGCCCAAGGAATTGGCTGAGTACTACGATTTGGTGTACCACTTGTAAATACAAAAGAATTCGTCCCCATGGACTAAGCAATGACCATGGGTTGGGTAGCTCTAATTGAGGGAGCCAAAGGGGCTTCACCAACCATAGTAGTCAAAACTCATGATGCAATACAAAATCCCAAGGAAAACTAATAATCAAAAGGCACACTCCTAAATAAATCTAAAGGCCAATGCACACAATTAGGATATGATGGCTGAAAGGGACCTCCTAAATTAAAGTAGGTATGCCTCACCCAAGAGGGGCTTGAGACTCCGCAACAATAGAGTGGAGGTATCAGAACTAGTTATAAGGACCCTCGTAGGCTTCACATCGCAGTCATTCAGATCCCCCTGGAGAAGAAATCCTTTATAAAGTCTGTGTGCTATCCAATTCATATCTAACTTAGGATATCTACAGAATAACCCATGCAAGCAACCTATGTGGATACCTAGGTCAAGTAACTAGAGTCACCACGATATAACCAATTCTCAGGTGAGAAGTCGCAAGTTTGATCCACTCTATGGGTGGGGTAGAAAATCCCAAAATCTCGAAAGCACCGCCTCTCATGGAGGTAAAGGTACTAGTGATACCCCCAAATATGAACCTTCCAAATTAATGTTGTGTACGTGAAACAAGTTTTTGGAAAATGTGTCATTGATGAAGGTGGTTCGACATGTGTTATATCATTGTCTCGCTAGAAATCCATTGGATCTATTGAGTTGAATCTATCTCCTATTGATGCTAAATGTAGCATCGGACAAGTAATTTCGCATTGCCTTGTGTCTAGCATGTGGAAGTCATCGAAATTATAGTGTGAGTTTACTTTAGTTAAAAGAAACTAATTAAAGTAAAAGTGTTTTTATTAGTGAATTGATTTATTTAAGGAACATGATTAGCATGCAGCATCTAATCTAAATATTAAGTCGATGTGAAAAACAATCTCAACCGTAGATCACTTTGGAGATTAGAAATATATTGCAACTCATTATTATAAAAGAAAGTCTAGGGTTAAGGAGGGAGACACTTTGAGAGGTAGTCACTTTGGTGAGAGACCAAGGTTGAGGATAACAAAGAAGGACTTTTGCTAGAGTGAGGGGTGTAGAAGCAGAGAAGTAATTTTACTTACACGAGAGTGAGAAGATATCATAGGTTGGGTGAAGATATTTCATCCAAGTGTTGATGCAGAGAGGGTTGGATCACGAAGGACCGTGATTCAAGATCTTGGATAGGTGGAGAAGGAATTCCATATAGAGATCATACAGGTCAAGGATGAGAGAGAGTAGAGACAGCCGCAGGTGGGATTAATAGGATTGAAGCCATAGGGAAGGGGTGATATGTATAGATGTGTCTGTACATGTTTTGTGTACATGTACACGGGTCACAGTGGAGACAGTTGCATACATACATGGTTCACAAGAAGGAGGATCACATGCACCTCGAAAATAATGTTGTTCAGGGGTCGTACGACAGAGAAAACTGTGTCAGGTTTGTTTGTAGTTGTATTTCTCTTAGTGGGCTATTTTCCCTATTATGAGAGCCCCAATTTGATCTTAATAAAAGCATCTAAGTATTGGTTTTCCCTCCAGGGTTTTTCTAGGGGTAGTTTATTTGAAAATATTGGTGTCTTGTGTGTGAGTTTTTTTATTCCTTATTTGTGCATTTGTTGCATGTTTAGTTGATTACTTAGTTGTGATTTTAGTAGATAAAGTCATTTTATTTTGAGATAACTATCGAGTGTTGAGTAGAGTGGTAGAATATCAACATGGTATTAGAGCATACCAAAGGTTGAATTCTAGGAAACATCAACATGGTATTAGAGTCAAAGCTTTGAAGGAGAGAGAGACTCATCCTTTGAGACACATTTGTTGGTGATTCTTGTTTTTTTTCTGGGTAGGTCACAATGGTGAACACATTGAATATTGAGGACAAGTTGGAAGGGAAAACAAACTTCTAGGCTTGGAAGAGAAGGGTTTTCTTCTATTGGAGGATAATGACCTCAAAGAGTATGTTGAGGGTGTGTTTTCAAGTCCTACTAATCCGTAGGAATTAACAACTCATGAGAAGAAGGAAGTGAAGGCTAAGAGCGTGTTGCTAGAATCCATGAAGGATCACTTTATTCCCCATGTATCAGGGAAGAACACTGTCAGGGACATATGGGAGGAACTGAAGGGTTTATTTCAGAGTAAGAATGAGAATCACATAATGGTGCTAAGATAGAATCTTCCATACTGGTCAAGGTTGTGGGATGGATTCATTCAAGAGAAACTTCGAGATGAATATTTGAATGGAGGTTGGCACAAGAATGATGATGAGAACCTTTCTCTTACCATCCAAGAAAAGAAGTGCAAGTTTGAGAAGATTTTCAGTGGAGAGTCTACCTCTCAAGTGAACAAGAAGAAGGACATGATAAAAGTCAAGTGCTTTACATGTCACAACTTTGGACATTATACAGGTCAATGTTTGCACAAGAAAAAGTGTGGGAATGAAGCGCAACCAGAGGTAGTTGCATCGACAAAGATTCAAGTGGACGAGTTTTGCAAGAATTTTGAACATACAAAGTTCTTATTTGTTTCCCAAACTTCCTTGGGCACCATATCAACTAGTGCATCGTTGATAGATAGTAGATCCACAAGTCATATGACAGGAGGATGAGAGGTGTTTCATAGCTTCACAAATTATGACTTAGAGATGCATGTGAAACTTGGTATGGGGACCAAGCATGCAGTAAAGGGGTGTGGCACAATGTCATTCCAGTTGGAGTTAAGACTCACATTGAGAGTGCTGAATGTGTTATGGGTTCCAAAACTCAAGAGGAATGTGATCCTAGTCTTAGTGATTGAGAAGAAGGGATTTGACATAGCATTCCAGGATGGAAAGGCATTGATCAAGCTCAGAGGATATATTTCATACAAAGAAGTTGTCTTTGGAGTTAGAGAGAGTAACTTGTATAGGATAAAGGGATAGCCTATGCGAGCAATGGAAAGATATAGAGTGACAAAGAACAAGGAGTTTATAGATCCAAAGTTTGATCAATTCAGAGGGAGTCAGCCTTCAGGTTTAGGTGGGAAGGAACAACCTTCCAAGTTTTTTGAGAAGGAGTGATGGTACAAGATGGACATGTAAGATGCTAAAGAGAATGAGGATTCTAGGAGCATGTTCAGAGGTTGTGAGTCTTCGGAGACAGGTTAGATCATGATGACATGGATAACTTCTATGTCAGAGGAAGCAACCAATCAAGTGGATTGGAGACCAGGAATGGTAGCGGATCTAGTAGTGAATATAGAGCCAACTCTAGGTGGGAGAAGTACCTTCCTCGCTAAGAGGGAGTGTTGATGTTAGTGGTAGCATCAGACAGGTACTTCCGCATTGGATTGTGTCTAGCATATGGAAGTCATACAAATCCTAGTATGAGTTTACTTTAGTTAAAATAAATTAATTAAAGTAAAAGTGTTTTTATTAGTGAATTGAGTTATTTAAGGAACACGCTTAGCATGCAACATGTAATCTAAATCTTAAGTGGGTGTGAGAAGTAATCTCAATCATAGATCACTTTGGAGATTAGAGATAAATTGTAACTTGTGATTATAAAAGAAAGGCTATGGTGATGGAAGAAGACACTTTGGGAGGAATTCACTTTGGTGAGAGACCAAGGTCGAGGATAACAAAGAAGGACTTTTGCTAGAGTGAGGGGTGTAGAAGTAGAGCACTTTTGCTTACACGAGAGCAAGGAGATATCATAGATTGGGTGAAAATATTTCATCCAAGTGTTGATGTAGAGAGGGTTGAATCATGAAGGACCATGATTCAAGATCTTGGATAGGTGGAGAAGGAATTCCATCTAGAGATCATACAAGTCAAGGAGGAGAGAGAGAAGAGACAGTCACAGGTGGGGTTCAGAGGATTGAAGCCACAAGGAAGGGGTGATCCATATAGGAGTTTCCATAGGGGTTTTCCATACATGTATGTGGGTCACAATGGATACAGTTGCATACATACACAGTTCACAAGTAGGTGAATCATGTACACCTCGAAAAGCATGTTGTTTAGGGGCCATACAACCAAACATACAATGTTAGGTTTTTCTCTAGTCGTATTTCTGTCAGTGGACCATTTTCCCTATTACGAGAGCCTTGATTTGACCTTAATAAAAGCATCTAAGCATTGGTTTTCCCTTTGGGGGTTTTCCGAGGGTAGATTACCCAAAAATATTGGTGTCTTGTGTGTGAGTTTTTGGCTTCCTTATTTGTGCTTTTGTTGCATGTTTAGTTGATTATTCAACTATGCTTTTAGTAGATAAAGTGATTTTATTTTGAGCTAACTATTGGGTTTTAAGTAGAGTGGTAGAACATCAACATGGTATTATAACATACCAAGGGTTCAAATCCAGGAAAAATCAACATCTCCTTCAATGTTAACCACATTTGATGGATGTTCGTTTAGAATGCACAGTCTCATTCCTCTTTCCATGTCTAGTTAGGGGGAAAGACTATTTTTTTGAAGTTGAAGTGGTCGATGCTATGTTTGACTACAACCTTTTGTTAGGAAGGAGTTGGACTTATGCGATGATAGTTGTAGTCTCATCGATTTTTTGGGTTTTGTGCCTCCCGCACAAAGGGAATATCAGATGTCATTTAATCGCTTTAGCTCAGTGGTGAATCTGTGATCTATCATTCCATTGATTGAGAACTCTTAGATGATAAATGAGAGAGTTGGTGTTTAGATGTGTCCTTATCTCATGTGAAATTTTGATTTCCCCATGCCAATTTCATATATTCTTGCTACCTTAGTTGGCTACCAGAAATCAAGCCCCTCATTCCCCGTCACAGGAGTTGGTTCATTATGAACCACATAGTTTGAGGATCCCTGGGTATTACTCTCACCATGAGAATCAATTGAAGGTCTTATGCATGCTAGGATGCCCATGTATTTATTTGCATCTGAGATAGATTATCGAGTAATCCAACAAGCTACTTCAGACTTTGATCCTACTCCTTCATAAACATAAGAAGAGGATCAGTTTCCAAAGCCCATTTGGGCTAAGAATTCTTTGACTTTACTCAATTTCCTTGACATGGTATTTCTTTCTGACAAAGCTATTATTGAGGCAATGAAATGGCTAGAACGACCATGGGAGGATTTGCATCATCAATCATATTTCCTTCCAGAACTTAGTGGAGTCGAAAGTGAAGAATTATGATTAGCTGTGAGTGGAGGTGTTAATCGATCTATGAACCCTTTGGAAAAGCATGGTGTATATGTCAAGGGGAGCATGGCCAATATATCAGAGACTATTCGTATTAACATCTCCAAGACCCCTGGTGTCGTAGAAAACATTTTTACTAGTGCAGACTTCTCTCCTAAATAGATCTGCACATATACTTCTGTGTTTAAAGAGTTTTGTGATGTTTTTTCTTGGTCCTACGAAGAAATGCTAGGCATTGACCCTCACATTGTCGAACATGAGATTCATACTTATGAGAATGCCAATATTGTTCGACAGAAGTTATGACCTGTAAATCCTAGGAAGGCGACAACTATAAAGGCTGAGGTAGAGAAGTTGCTTAAGGCAAGTTTCATTTACTTGGTTCCTCTTACTGAATGGGTGTCAAATCTCGTTCATGTAGACAAGAAGCAGGAAACCATACATGTCTGTATGGATTTTTGTGATATGAACAAAGCTTGTCCAAAGGAAAACTTCCTCACACCTTTCATCGACTAGATTATCGATGAGTGTGCAGGAAGTGAATTTTTTTCCTTTATGGATGGATTTTCTGGATATAACTAGATTCAGATCCATTCACATTACTTACTCCCCTATAAAACAAGGGGATCATTCCATTCACATTAGTTATTCCCCTATACAACAAGCTTTCCCTACTTGATTCTATGTGCTTAATTAAATGGATGCGATGTGGCTCGACCTTCATGTTTGATTAGGGAATTGGTTGGTTGTTAAGATTTCCATTAACCATAATGTCCCCTGTTTTCAACAAAATGGCTTGATTGGTGAAATTGCCTGCAAGAGCATTATGTTCACATAATACATGGAAGAACTTAACCTCTGATAGAATGTTAACTTCTTAGTTTATCAATTCCAATAGTGATTCCAAAAAAGTGTCGCGTAGAATGGTATTTAGGACCATGTGCCTAATGACATTTTTCAAATTGCCTACAACACATAATCTTTGAATGTCAGTGCTCGTGGCTCTCAATATAAAAAAATAATATAAATTGTTCTAATCACAATACAATTTATTAAATAACTAATATTCAATGTAATCTTTTTTATTTATTTGATAGATTTGAAGTTTAAATATTTTAATTTTTGGACCTTACCCATTTGTCATTAGTGGATCCAATTAAGCCATCTTTTTCCAAAATTACAATTTTTAATTGTTGAAATTGTTCTTTTTAAAAATGGATATAACATTTTTAAATATTCTTAATGCAACTTAATTGACAAAAAAATATCCATTACCCCACATCTTAATAAACATTATTCTTAATGCAACTTAATTGAAAAAAATATATCCATTAAATCTTAATAAACATTTTTATCATAAACATAAACATAAACCTTTTAATAAACAGTTTTATCATAAACATAAACTTTGATTGAAAATGAAGTTTAAAATTATTTTATTTTTAAATTTTTCATAACTCATTTACCAATCAATTTTCAGTATAAAAAATATACAATTTGTTATAATCAATAATACAATTTATAAAATAAATAATTTAATAAAATAAAAAATTAATACATACGGTAAACATGATACAAAATTAAATATACACATATTAAATAATCTATTTTATATTAATTAAATTTTAATCTAAATAATAATCTATTTTTTTAAGGTTAATGTCAAGTTACACTAAATTGGTGTATGAGACCCCCTTGTTTGTAAGACAAGAGACCTCTCTTTGCTCATCATATCTAAAATTTATTAATAATTATAGATATAAATGTTTTAAAAAATATATTATATTTTTTAAATTAATATTTTATAAAATAAAAAATAAAAATAAAAATTATTAATAATTCTATATATAAATGTTTTAAAAAATGTATTATATTTTTTAAATTAATATTTTATAATAATAATAAAAATAAATAAATAAATAAATAAAAAATTATTAACTGTTAATGAATGTTAATGAAGTATATTATAATTAAAATTTATTTATTTGGTTAGCTTCCTATGAAATGACTTGAGTTCGGTGATATAAATTTACATTAATCAGATTAGATTCCTACCATTTAAATTAAATTCGGAATGGGGTTATAACATTGAGTGCTTCTGGGCCAGCTGGATTATATTAGTTGTCATTTCAATTACATTCAATCGGGGTTAAAACACCAAGTGCTTCCAGGATGGTTGAATTAGATTAGCTTTCTTTTACTTCTTGTAGTTTTCCACTCAGCTGGGGGTTACAACACTAAGTGCTTCCAGACTCAACTGATATAGTTTAGATTGTTAAATATTTTTCTAGATTTTTGTCCTTAGAACTAGTGACTTTGTCAAATATACCTTGAACCTTCATCTGATCATTTACTCTTGCTAAAAATTCATATCTAGAAAAATGTTTGAATGATAGTGCATATATAGTGCATGACAGTTTGCAAGTTCCATACGAATCTCAGATTAATTAAATGAATAGTCCTTATAAGAAATTAGAAAAGTAATTAAAAATCCCATCATTTTTGGTGTCATTTCTGGGGAATTGTCAACAATGCAACTTCTTTCTTTCATGTATCTAGAAGCATATTTATTTATAAGGATGTGTTTGTATTTGTGTGATTTTATTTGGTGCCTGCTTTTAAACCAATTTTTGAAGTTAGTCTGTTTTTTTTCAACATGTGTGTTAGTTTTAGTTAAGATATGATGTTTTTAAAATATCATGAAAATAAGTAGAGACTCAAAAGGTTGATTTAATATTTATGGGAAAAATCCCCCACAAACTGACATTGAAGGGAAATAAACTAAAGGAGGAGAGGGATCCAACCAACCTAGTTACCTATTGCCAACAACCAGTTCTTTGGATAAAAGAAAGACTAAACCTCCCTCTACATAATCAACACATCCAACCCAGGCTACATCTTCAATACAAGTAGAAATATTATTTTCTGAGGACTCTCCAATGGATGAACAATTGAGCCATGACTTTGAAGCACCTAATGACCTAATCATTCCTACAGAGTTCCCAGAGTAGCAAGAGGACAATTTCCTATAGTTTATAAGAAAAGGGTTGAAGAAACAAACCAAGAAGTGAAGAAAGAATTCGTCAACTTCGAATTTCCAATCAAAAATACACATGGAGTGACTCGAACGAAGAATATTCTGCACTCTTCTTTGCCAAAATTTCATGGTTTGCTTACCGAAAATCTAGACACATTTTTTCTCGAATTTGACTTCCTCTCTATAAGTTACAATTACATTTCCGATGTTTATAAGTTGAAGCTCTTTCTGACCACCCTTAATAATGTTTCCCTTCAATGGTTCATGGGACTCAATGAGAACCACATCACTACATGGGCATAGATGAGAAAGGTGTTCCTCAAAAAATACCGGGACTACTACATGGATAAGGATCATCGAGAAGAAGTGTTCAAATTGATTCAGAAGGAGGATGAGAGCATGGAATACTTCATGGAGTGCTTCAATTACAATTTACAACAATTAAGACAAAGCCAGTTAGACCCAAAAACCAAAGGAATCTTGTTTTTAAGAGGGTTTAGAGACGATAGTATTGGTATATTGAACCTGATGGGAAATGGTGATATATAATAGAAACCTTACAAAGTTATCTACAAATCATGTCAAAGGTACTCTAGAGGGACTTCATGGCCAGTAAAATGGCCAAGGGACACATTGACAAGGATTAATAAGACATCCTGTAGGGGAATAAATCGAGCTGATATTGCGAATATGCTGGAGGATTTCAAAACATATATACTTAGTTCCTTAATCTCCCAGTTAGATACTCTACAATTGAAAAAGAAACGAGAGGAGGCAAAAGCATCCTTAGCCATTTTTTGCCCGAAATGCAGAAAAAGTCATCCATTGAAGGAGTGTTCATTAGAACAAATTGAATTATATGGATTTTGTGAAGAATAAAAATCCACTAGCAAGTGCCCCTCCTTACCTAGTTTAAAAGAAATATATTAAGAAACAAGTGGGGAGGCCGATCAATTATGTCTTATAAAAAACAATGACCATGGAATCCTCGACCTCAAGGTATGTCTCGAGATCAATATCATTATTTCAATTCTTATTGGACTAATGGATCCATGCAATATCCTTCCCAACAGTGGTACCCATATAGTCCCACCAACTCACAATGGATGTCTCTGTCACCCAAAAACAATCATTTGGTGCAGGGGTGGAGAAACCCACCTTTTGGGGTGCCTCAACATCACTACCAAAACAAATTATATCCCCCCATCCTCCACCACAACTCCAACAACCTAACCAATCTCCTCCTCAACTGCAACTCCCTACACAACCTATCCTAATCCCAATAACAAAACAACACAAGAAGCATATGTTGTTGGATTTCCATTTTACCCTGCTTACTCTATCTCTCCCATGGAATGTCAACATATACACTTAAGATCCGGGAAAACCATAAATAAATGAGCCTCGCCAATAACTATAGAAGACTTTGAGGAAGAAGATCCACTTGAAGATCCTTCAACCAAACAACCCCCTACTTTGAAATCATATCAAAATGAGAAGGAGGTGCAAAACCCACCTTTTCCAGAAAGACTAAATATCAACAAACCTCCTACTCATATGGAATTTGACTTCTCGGGGGAACTCAAGAATGTGTGCATCCAAATACCTCTCTTCCAAGCTATAAAATATGTCCCAATATACTCAAAAGTTGTTAGGGAGACATTCCTACAAAGATCGAGTAGAAAAAGGAAGATTCCTAGATGGTGCATGTGATAGGAAAATTGGCATACTCAATGCTCAAAAGAGTTTCCACGACCAAATATTCAGACCCTGGCACTCCCATATTTGATTTTCAGATCAACGGGACCACCATCCATAATACCTTAATTTACCTGGGGTTGCCATTAATGTCATGACATGAAAAACCATGATAACCTTAGGGTTGGAGGGCCTTAGAAAACCCCAACGATATTACAGTTGGAAAACCATTCCATTGTAAAACCAAATGGAATCGTAGAAGATGTAGTAATATTAGTGGAATCTTGGGAGTACCCTGCTTATTTTATGTTCCTACAACCTAAGGCTTCCTTTGATGGCTACTCAATAATTCTGGGATGGCCATGGCTGGAAACTATTATTCCCTATATAGGATGTAGATTTGGGAGCATGACAATTGCTCATGGAAGATCAACAAAAAAATCTCCTTGTACCCCTTAACCAAGCCTAGTATCGACCCGAAAGCACCCATTTGGGTGGATGACATGGAGGATGAGGATAAGAATGAGGAGGTTTCCCAACAAGTACTTTTAGTAGACCAATACCTTTTTGTTAGAGAAAATATGGTAGATGGCGAGATCATTGATTTCATAGCTTCCGCCTCATCATCTTCTTGACATAACCTTAATCAGATCCTAAGCATATATGCTCAAGAAAATCTCTCCATGGCTAATGCACCACCAATACCACAATAGATACCCATTGTTGAAATCCTTAAGTATCTTTACAAACCTGTAGAGATTAGCCCAGGAAAATTTCTAAACATTAACCGCGGGATTTCTGAGACACAAAAGAAACAACTCATTGAGTTCCTAAGAAAGTTCAACAATTATTTCACCTGTGACTATATAGATATGAAGGGAATCCACCTAGACTTGTGTATACATCATATATACATCAAAGAAAAATCCATAACCATTCACGAACCACAATAGAGGATGAACCCAACATTGAAGGATACAGTTAAGGAAGAACTACAAAAACTACTCTTCGTAAATTTCATCTATCCTTTCTCTGAAAACCACTTGGTATCCCATATCATTATAGTTCCCAAAAATAATGGTAAATGGAGGATCTGCATCGACTATAGGTATTTAGACAAATCCACACACAAGGAGCATTTTCCCCTACCCTTTATCGACCAAGTGTTGGACACATTGGACGGAAGAAGTACTTATGTTTCCTCGATGGGTTTAGCGGCTACAACCAAGTTCAAATTGCACCATGGAGAACATTAAAGAGAAGACCACGTTCACTTTCCCATGGGGAACATTTTTATATAGGGTGTTTCCATTTGGAATTTGCAATGCTCTAGCTACCTTTCAGAGGGTAGTTCTTAGTATATTTTCCGATCTAATTCACGAATGCATAGAAATATATATGGATGATTTCATGACATACGATGACACTAACTCACCGTGGTTTACATATGTTGCTAATTAATTTCCTGCAGGAAAACTTGCATCACACCTATCACCAAAATAACAACAAAGGTTCATCAAGAAAAGATGCAGGTATTCCTGGATTAAAGGATGCCTTTTCTACACAGGACTTGATTTCGTCATCTAGTGCTATGTAAGGGAAGAAGAAATTTATGACATCCTAAAGGCATGTCATGATGGGCCTTGTAGAGGAAACTTCATGGATAAAAAAACATGATATAAAGTACTTCACCTTGGATACTACTGGACAACTTTATTTCACAATGACAAGGAGTATATAAAAAGGTGTGACAATTTCCAAAGGATGGGATGCCTAGTTTATTCAGACGAAATGCCTCTACAGACACAACAGGTAGTAGAGCCTTTTAAGAAATGAGCCCTCGATTCCATAGGACCTATTAATCCTCCATCCTGACAAAACTCCTACGTCATTGTTTTCACATACTACATTACAAAGTGGATGGAAGCAAAGTCCCTCCTGGTGGAAATAGAACAAGCTATGGAAAAATTTCTCCATAGAGAAATATTTATCATGTACAGGATACCCAAGGAGATTGTTACAGATGGGAGAGCTCAATTTACTTCCAAGCATATTATAGTCATTATAGATCTCTACCATATTAAGAACAAGACAACCACAAGATAATGGGAAGGTGGAAGGGAGGAAGCCATATCATCCACAAGATAATGGGAAGGTGGAAGGGAGGAATAAAAATACTTGAGAACATATTGACAAAGATTGTTCAACTTCATATCAAGGATTGGGTAGATAAACTTCTAGACACATTATGGGAATACAGGTCCACCTGGAGAAACACCACGTGATGCACTCTGTACGAGATTGTGTATGGGAAGCGAGCTATTTTTCCCATACAGATTGAAGTGAAAACTTTGATGACTACACTTCAACTAGGCATGGATTTGTCTGAAGCACAACACCACTGCCTTCATCAACTTAGTGAACTAGATGAAATTCACCTAGATACTTTGCATCATATGTCTGTCATTCAAAAACAAAGAGCTAATTGGCATGATAATTTCATAAAGAACAAAGATTTATCAGTTGGAGATTGGGCCTCGCTATTCGACTCAATATTCAAATGCTTCAAAGGGAAATTCCACACTTCATGGTTGGGCCCTTATGAGATTGATTCTGTATACAATAATGGGGTAGTAAAACTATGAACCATTGATGAATACAAAACTCTATTAATGGCCAATGGGAACAAACTCTGATTGTACAAAAAACTACTATCCTGAGAGGCCTTTCTGAGAGGTATCAATAATGGTTGGGGATATAATGACCTGGAGATTTTTCACATGGGTGGATCCCCACCACCAAATAAAAAAAATCAAATTTACAATATTGTCCTAATCATGAAAAATATTTTAGGGTGAAATTAAGCATGCAATGTCTGAAAACCATTTAATGAAAGACATTACCACAATTGTTTTTTGTTTTTATTCTTGTATTAAATTCTTGAACAATGGGGCACTTCCAGGATTTCTATGATGGTCATGTCAAGCCCCCATTGTTCATGAAATTGCATTTTTTCTTTAATCCTTTTGAGTTGCATTATCTTTCCATTATTTTCTTGAGTTTCAGATGTTCAAGCCACAGAAGCATGTTGTTGCAACACCTTGTGTTCCTGCTGCTGTAGCACCCCATGAACCTGTTGTTGCAACAACTCGTGATGCTACAACACACAACCAATGCAAAAGAAAAAATACATGTTGTTGCAACATCTGGATAGCAATGAGATGAGGATTTTGTTGTTGCAACACCACTTGATGCTCCAACACCTGGCTAGCACTAAGATGAGGATTTTGTTGCTGCAACACCACCATATGTTGCAATACATATCCATCACTGAAATGAGAGTTCCATTGCTACAACACCCCGTAATGTCACAACTCCTCTGATGCCACAACATATTGCGATACTTAGCCAACACTGAAACGAGAACTTTGTTGCCACAACATCATCTGCTGATGAAACCCTTCACGATGTGGAAACACCTTTTGATGTGGAAATATACCATCCAAAAGTCGCAACACTACAAAACCAGGTCATTTATGCACTTCCAATTGACATGACCAAACAACTAGCATAATATTTCTTGACATCAGGCCGACCAAGCATAGATGAACAAGTCAAATCAACACATGAGGTAAGCATTAAGGTTATGTTCTCCCCTTGTACATGTTTCATACCACTTAATTGAAATAAAGTTTATGTTATTGTTCTTACCCCCTTACCACATGCAACCACTTACTTTCCTTAAATAGTAATCATTTCCATTTATTACCACCCATTACCCATGCATCTAAACTATCTTCCCACCAATCCAATGACAGAAAGGATTGTACGAATTAACCACCTCACCTATGCCATGTCGATCTAAAAATATTATGTTTTAATTTCCTATCACCTTTGTCGAATTATTACTTTCAAAAGGTGGTGAACTTGGATTTTCCATTATTCCTCCCCGACTAGAGCACTGCAAGACCTCCTCTATGACCAAGTCAGTGAAGCTACCATTATGCGACCAAATTATGCTATGAAATCCATGGGTGGCTCCATTATACATCATGATCCAGACATAGGCCTGCTAAAAGCTAACAATGAGGTATGGAGAGTCTTCTAGGCTACGAGATGGACGATTTACATTGAAATATTGCATGGGTTCAATGAGGAAGTTTCTCTACAGTTTTCACTCAGTCTGCTGGAAAACAGGGCTCAGGTCCACAGGTTACCGATAATAGTGGATGGAGAATTTATAGCCATGGTAAT
The DNA here is from genome assembly GCA_009831015.1 of Picea engelmannii. Taxonomy (NCBI): domain Eukaryota; kingdom Viridiplantae; phylum Streptophyta; class Pinopsida; order Pinales; family Pinaceae; genus Picea; species Picea engelmannii. The sequence continues at coordinate 156,832 of ML780654.1, read as the reverse complement.
AGGGATGCCATGGGAGGGAGAATGATGGTTTTCCCAAAAAATTGGCATTACCCGCTGTAAAATATGAATTCTTGGAAGTAGGGGAAGAATTAGCAAAGAAAGGGAATGGGCTTGACAAGAAATCCCTATCTTCTCTTTGGGAAAAGGTTGCATAACATATCCAAAAGTACTTCACCTGCAAGGGACGCCACAAAATCATCTTTTGGTATCACCCAAATCTCTTGAACCACCTTTGACACCAAAGGTTAGTCAATGTACCCTTCTTTATTTGGAAATTCTTGGAACAAATGGATCACAGTGTTCAGAGGGACAAGTAGCCATGATATTTCCTCTCTCACCAAAAACTTATTAAGTTCCTTGTAATGCATGCACTATAATGAGTAGGTCGTGCATGGGGGGACCTCGTGAGTCTTCCACCACCAGTTGAAAAAATTGAAGGAGTGATAAATGCAACACTTGTTGTAACACAAGAGACTGAAACAATGGGTCAAAGACAACCTTCGGGGGAGGTAGAGAAACACCAAGAAACATCCTATGGCCTTGATGAGAGCACACCCTCAAAAGGAAAGGTCTGACCCATGAGAAAAATAAAAGTTAAAACATTACATGAGATAGAAATTCCAAAGAAGAAAAGGACATGGTCCTCGTCCACAAAAAAATTCCTTGTTGTAACACAAGAGCCAGCAAAAGGAGGGGATTGGATAGAAGAGGCACCTACTATAACACAAGAACTAGTAGGAGGAGGGGAACAAACAAAAGAAATTCTTGTTGTCACACAAGAACCAACAAGATAAGTGGACCCACTAGAGGAAGGGATAGAAGAGGAAGACCTTACTGCAACACAAAAAACAATAGGAGAAGTCGATAAAGAAAATATTCCTACACAGACAAATGAAGACCCTTCTGCAACAAAAGAACCAATAGGTGAAAATAAAAATCTTGATGCAACATAAGAACCAGTGGGTGAAAAGGAAAATCTTGTTGCAACACAAGAACCAATAGGTGAGGGAGAAGAATGTTGCAACATGGGATCTGGAAAAGGATATGAAGGGAGAACATGTTGCAACATCAAAGGTGAAAAAGGGCCATACTGTGCCCTCCAAGAAAATAATTCTCAAGAAAAACAAGCAACAACGCATTTCAGGTAACATCTTAAGGCCATTGCACTATGTATTTATGCAACAAAATATTAATTTAAGAAGAGTGAATCAAAAAATACAAAAGAAGGTGAACATATTAAGGGACAAATTAAAAGGGGGCCAAACAAGCCTTTATTGCCTTGCCCAGGTGGCTGATGTCAGCCAATAGGTCTGTAATGAACTTGACGAATGATCTACTAAACATGCCCTGGAGGTAGAAAATGTTGGAATAATAGTGATACTGCCCGAAAGAGTGGATGATGAAACCCAAACTGAGGGGAAATTAACTAAAGAACGAGGAGACTAGACCAAGGAAGTAATTTTTCCTGAGTAGATAGATGAGGAAACTCAAATAGAGTGTTTGACAACACAGGTATTCCAACAGAGGACGAACACCTTCAGTAACCACTCACATAACCAGATCAAAGATCAACACACCAATGTTTTCACGTGGTAAAGCCCCTATGGGGAAACATCCACGGCCCCAACCAACGCGGCCACTTGGAGAAGTTTATTAATGCAAAGAAAAATATTACAGAGAGATTTTACAAGAGAGTTTCTCACAATCGATCATCGACAAGTGAACCTCCATGCTCTTTAAATAGAGATCATGGACCAATCGGGTGTTAAGCCACATATCAATGGCCATTAAGATCGAGGAGAGTATGAACCGTCGAATCACTCTATGTCAAGAACATATCGTGACCATCGGATTTCCTAACTACAAATGCATACTAATGCATACTAAAGAAATACACTAAGAAACACACTTTTACCTAACGACATATTAGACCAAGTAGATCTTAACTAACTCCTAAGTGTCTAAATATCCTAACATCCCCCCTTAAGAACAACTTGGGATAGGATTGAAGGATTTACAATAGTGACACAATAGGAGAAGGAAGGAGGAATTAGAGCCTATCCCCCCTTAATGACAACTTCCTGAACTCCTAACATAGATTGAAGTTTGGAAAACTTCTCTTCTGTAAGAGACTTTGTGAAAATGTCTGCAACTTGATCTTCTGTAGGAAAAAAGAGCAATTCAATAACTCGATCATGAATTATCTTTCTGATGAAGTGCATGTGTAGCTTGATGTGTTTGCTATGCTGATGTTGAACTGGGTCTTTTGCGATCTTGATGGCACTCTGATTATCACACCAAAGGCTGGTCGGATGCTGGTGTTGGAATTCAAACTCTGAAAGGAGTTGTTGAAGCCACAGGGATTCCTGACTTGCATTAAAGCCGCTCAGTATTCTTCTTCCGTTGAAGAAAGTGCAATAGCATGTTGTTTCTTACAAGCCTAAGTGGCAGTTCCTAAACCAAGGCTGAAAACATAACCTGTAGTAGATTTCTAATCATCAGGGTCGCCGACCCAATCTGAATCAGTGAAACCAACCAATAAAGGAATCCCCCCTGAACTGTAATGTATCTCAAACTAAACTGTACCATGAACATAGCGAAGTATCCTTTTAGTTGCTTTCCAATGGATTTCATGGGGTGTTTTCATATATCGAGCAATAAGACCAACAACAAAGGAAATATCAGGACGGGTATGAGTCAAGTATAAGAGGCTACCAACTAACTAATGGTACAGGGTGGCATCAACTTCAGGAGAAGTACAGGTGGCAGAAAGATTGACTCCAGACTAGAAGGGAGAAGGGGTTGGTTTACAATCATCCATGTGAAAGTGACGAAGAAGGTCACAAACATACTTA
>ML780654.1:126916-151704 GCA_009831015.1 Picea engelmannii | reverse complement strand
CTTAGCCATATGATAAGATGCTCCTGAATCAATAAGCCACTCATCAGAAGAAGAAGTAGTAGTAGAAGGTGTATTGAAGGAAAAACCAGAAGCATAAAGTGCATGTCCATGAGAAGAAGAAGAAGAATCAATACTGATGTTGTTCTTCTTCATCGTTGCTTCTAAGGCTGCCATCTTCTTGAAACATTTGGACTCATCATGACCATCTTTATCACAAAAGTTGCAATGTCTGTTAGTATTCTTACTTTTATATTTTTCTCCTTTGTCACCATTAGGAGCTGAAGCTGTCTGAGCGGGTTTGGGACCCTTAGGTTGTTTGTTGTTGTAGAGAGGATGTTGCTTCTTGGGATACTTGGGTTTATCTTTCTGTTGGGCAACTAAGGATTTATTGGAGGTACCTCCAGTGTTGATCACTCCAAGTTGTACAAGCTTATCTTCCTCTCTAATCAAAGAAGCACAAAAGGACTCAAGAGTGGGTTTTAGATAAACTTTCCCTAGAGCCTCTTTCATGGCATAAAAGGTAGATACAAACACATAATATGCACTACCTAGCTTAGAAATAATAAGATATATGCAACGCTCTTCCTCCATTTTTATCTTACATTCTTCACACAAAATTCTGAGTGTTTTAAAATTAGATAGATAGTCTCCAAGGAAAGAAAAAACACTTGGAGTCAAGGTCAGTATTTGATTTTCTAACTATTGTGCTCAAATATTATTGAGTTTACCAAACACATATTCAATCATGTTCCAAGCTTCTTCGGGGTCATCAATTCTTTGAAGGTGGTACCTTAAATCAGGAGAGATGGACATTCCAATTAATCCACATGCTTCATCATTCCTATTATCCCATTTGTATTTCTTATCATCATCAGTGGGTGTTGTTTCCTTTCCCAAGGTAATCTGCTACAGGTCTTTACTTCTTAATAAATCTTCCATTGGAAGTAGTTGTTGCTGGTAAGCAAGACATTACTTGTAGAAGCCATATTAAATATGCATATAATGTGGATTTAAAAAATGAAACTAATGATCTATATGGAAATATCTCAAAAAGTTATGCAGTTTTAAAAAAAAGGGCACTGAAAACGGACTTCCGATGTGAGAGTTATGCCCTTTTTAAAAAAGGCATCAACGGTAACCAAATAACCACGTGATAGTGTAAGCTACTTTATGAAGTGACCCACTTTTATAAAGAGAAGTGGGGATCACTTTTACGATGAAGTTACCTTATAACAGAAAAGTTGCATGCAAAATAAATAACTCTAAAATAAAATATAAAGCTACTTATAGTGATTCACTTTTATACTTGAAGTGAAATGCACTTTACAATTTTTAGCATGAACTTTTTCAAAAAAAGTAACAAAAGAGAGACTTGAAGTCTAGCAAAACATATTGTAATGTTAAGAAGGAGTATTGGGGGTGTTGTTGTTTTTTTTTTTGTTGTGGAAGACGGCCTTGGAGAGCATGCTAAAGAAAAACTCTTTTCACACAAGAAAATTTGTTTGCTTCTCAATGACAACAAGGGTTAGATCTCGGTTAGCTTACCTAGAAGATGCACCTTTTCCTATCTGTTCCTGATTTGTTGAGATCGCACAGGGCACGAGGAAAAGAGAATACACAGATCTAAAAGAGTAGCAACCCAGAAATAAAAAATACAAACTGAAATAAAATCAAAATAAAACTTTGCAGAAATTAAAAAAATACATATTCAGGCTTTATACCTCCGGATCTGACTGTAATGGTCGTATCTTGGGAAAACGAAAACCTTTTCGAGTGAAAAGAAAAGTGTTCCTGAATGAAACGAGTGCCTCAGACGCAATGAAACAGTCCTCTTAGCCCATAAATGTACGAAAATTCTAGAAAATGGAGATGAGGTAACTCGACTTCACGATCTCGATCTACAACATGAGCGGGTCTTCAAACAAGCTCTGATACCATGTTCGACAACACATGTATTCCAAAAGAGGATGAACACCTTTAGTAACCACTCACATAACCAAAACAAATATCAACACACCGATGTTTTCACCTGGTAAAACCCCTACGGGGAAACTTCCACGACCCCAGCCAACGCAACCACTTGGAGCAGTTTATTAATGCAATTAAAAAGATTACAGAGAGATTTTACAAGAGAGTTTCTCACAATCGATCATCGGAAAATGACCCTCCATGCTCTTTAAATAGAGATCATGGACCAATCGAGTGTTAAGCCACGGGTTAATGGTCGTTAAGATCGAGGAGAGTATGAATCGTCGGATCACTCTATGTCGGGAACATATCGTGACCATCAAATTTCCTAAATACAAATGCATACTAATGCATACTAAAGAAACACACTAAGAAACACACTTTTACCTAACGACATATTAGACCAAGTAGATCTTAACTAACTCCTAAGTGTCTAAATATCCTAACAGAGGGGACCTTGACTAAGGATCGAGGAGATCAAAGAGAGGAGGTAATACCCCTTAAGTGGGTAGATGAGGAAACCCAGATAGAGGGACCTTGTATGAATGCTATTGGAGTCCAAACATATATTAAGGATGATTTCTAGTTGAGGGAAAACCTGACCAAATGGAAAAGCATGACTAAATCTTATGAAAAAGGAATAGTTCCTCTTGAAGAGTGTCGACAAGCCATCTATAACTTAGGGCAGAGATGGGATGAGAAATTGGAAATCCATTGATGTGAATGGGAATGATGGAAAAATTATGTATATAAGGCTTGTAAGCTACAAGCCAAAATAAAACTCCTCAGGGAAGAAAAATGGCAGACCAGTTCCCTTTTGGGATCTACTCTCAACTATAGAGCATCCTCTCCTATATATTCAATATTACTAAATGAGAGGAACTTCTTGTTCAAATTTAGAGTAGTAGAAAAATGTAGGCCCTACAAAGTGATCTCTACATAAACCTTCTTGAAGGTATACTATGAGATCAACAAAGAAGATAAGGACTTGTTGTGTGAACTCTACCATCATAACCTTCTCTTGAATTATTACCCAAAATGGAATCCAAATCCTTTTGTTGGAGACATATAGCTAAGGGAATTTACATCATTTGTGAGCAACCATGCCCAATGGAAGAATGACTTGTTTTTTTCCTAACAGAATGAGAATTGCAGCCTATGGATAATAAGAGAATTCCTTGAGCCCAAGACTGTTCTTATTTCACACTATGCATGAGTTAATTCTCAGACACATGCATCCTTCATGACTAATAGCTAAGAAGAATCCATCTGTGATTTCATCCAGTGCATAGTTTATTTGATGCGATACACCCTATAGGGAAGTAGATAGATATGGGAACAATCCATAGTGGATATAAGGCATATATATGCCTTCAATTATCACAATTTTATAGTGGCGTTGAAAAGAGCAAGAAGATAATTCATTGTATGAAGACATGCGGAAATAAATGGGTAGGGATCAGATTTCATCGCCCTATGATTTGTTTTCCTTCACCCAAATACCAACGAGATTATGATCTATGTTAAAAGGAGGAATAAGGTTACTAGTAAATAATTTCAAAAAAATGGAGGGTACTATTTAACATTTGACAAAGGACATTCATACTTCAACATCGACAATCTTCATTACAATGCCTCCCATGTAGATTCATACTTATCATCCCAGTTGCATGAGGACATGAAACAACTTTGGTTGGGGAAAGACAATGGGCATTTGAAACACCATCCTTTTCATACCTTCACTTTTCCATTTTGTGCCACTTTTTCCCATCCTTCCAGCCTAATTTTGAGAATAACGATATATTTTTCCTCAGGTACATTTCCTCACAACTTATGTAATTTCAATTGGTTTTGATAGCATAATTAAAGGAAAGTTGACCTTCTATGCTCATTAACAAAAGACTGTTAAGATATTGTTCCATGAAAAATGTGACAAGTACTACAAGAAGGGTTGCCACAACACTAGAACGTTGTTGCAACACCCCTCAGGCCATTGCTGCGAAACCATAAAATTTATTGGGCCGTTGCTATAACACATTTTCCATTTGATGAAAGATGTTTTCTAGTTGCTACAACACAATTTCCAGTTGTTGCAACACATTTCCATTTGTTTCAACACTCACCAAACCATTGTTGCAACATTGGTTAGTGCCACTGTTGCAACACATGTTGTCACCACTACTAGAACATTGCCTCCATGAGTAGTTACACCATTGACCCTTGTCCTAGTCCTACCATTTATGATAGTTATTATGAGTTGTTTGCCACATCTTCAATGGTAGGTGCATCATCTTGTAAAGTACAAATGGACAATTAGAACACTATTTTGAGACAACTGGCGGGAAATGAGTTTGGGGAAAAAGGACAAACATATAGTTGGAGGCCACTGAACCAAGACAATTGAGGCAACCAATTCAACAGATTATTTCCAGTTGATAAGGGCATTGAAGCACAAGAATAACCAACTCACCTATCCTGGTTGGATTGTTGAAACAAAATAAAGAACAACCTGAGGATCATAGATCCTCATGGTTGTTCTAAACTCTTTCTTTCTATAAAACTGTGATGTGAATCGTATAAGAACCCTTCTCAATTCAAGTAAAGGGGGTGTTATCACACAATCTGTACTTTGATAGAAGGAAAGGTAAAAGGAAAGAAAATTGGTGTAACTTGAGGTTATCCTACCACTGCCACCTCAATAGGATTCCTCTTTCTATTTAGGGTTGTAGGCCTAGGGGAGACGTCCTCGATTACCTAGGGGTTTGAGAAGGAAAGGTTTAAATGGCTACTAAAAGACCCCCTCTCACAAGTCACCACTGATTAGAAAGTCTTGGTTTTATAACCAATGAAATGATAATATATCAATATGTACCTTCCTGGAACAAAGCAACAAGGAACTATATATATTGCAAGTACAAATTGCTAGTTAGCACTTCATAAAACCATATAATTTCTCAAATAAAGAAATTGGTTGATAATGATGAAGTAAATAGAAAATTAAAACAACAATATTTATGAGGCAATACTTCACAATAAGTTCCTTGAAACAACTTCAAAATGACTAAGAATAATCAACCATTAACATTATAATACTAGCATTTATTAGAAGCAAACAAGAAAACACATTAATTAGCCTTTTCAATTGTTTTTAGAAGCTTTTAATGCTGCAATGTATGGCTGTATCTTACTTTAGTAACAACAACAATAATGTTAGTAGGTTAGGCTATTCTAATGTTAGAAATGGTTAGTAGGAAGCTCAGGGTATAGGTTTTGATGGTTCTTTTGATCAATCACTCAATAAGAAGACTTAGACTAGTGCTTTTAGGGAAAATGGAGTCAATTATGTGGCAACAAATGTTAAAGAAGATGATGATAATAGGAGAGTGAAAGAAAAGAGAGATTAATAGCTAGAGTGTTGGTAACCCAAGGCTCCAACTATCAAACCCTAGGAGAAACTAGCTACTAAGGTTTAGGTAACCCTAGGCCTTAGTAGAATTTCCTCCCTCTTTAACTCAATGATGAAGCAAAAAATGACTAAGATGAAGAAAATAAAAGTAGGGTATTGCAATGGCAAGGCCCTAGAAAATGCTTCAAGAAAATCGGCCTCTTGACAAGATCTAGTTGGTGAAGGGTTTTAACGCTAGGACAATAACATGTACTAGTATTCTTAGGGTTTAAACAAGCAATTTCATAATCTCAATGTAAATGTAAGACAAAAAGGACTATAACCATTCAATTAAGAAGAATTTGCAGAAATTTCACTTACATACATCAAGAATCATCAAGTAAAACCCTAGTTGAACACATCCACCAAGAAACTTGCCAAAATACTCCAAATTTAGCCTTCCTCAACAAGTGCGCATAAAATTTCAGCCAAGAAACCCTAGATAGGGCGTAAATTTCAGTCCTCACAAGTGTGAGTGGAAGATAATGAAAAATACAAGGGTAAAAACCCTTATTTATACAATATCAATGACCAAAATTAGGTCAAAAAGGTCGACATGGCCAGTTACACATAATATCTAGTTTTTACATTAAATTTCAAAATAAAACCCTAAATCAAGCTATAAATATGATGTCATGCTCCTTTAGGGTGACGTTAGGCCTTCTTAGGGAAACGTTGGCCTCCTGGAGAAAAACATTAGGCCTCCTTGGACCTCAGGATCCTACCACACATGCCACTTGGCACACAACTGCCTCCAAAGTATCCAAAACACTAGGTGACGTCATGGGCCTTCCAAGGCCTATATCATGGTTAAAAGGGAAAGACCCCCCCTGGTTCCAGGCCTGCCAGGCTGTCCCTGGTGGAACGTCCTCCTCTTTCTCTGGTCCAAACCCATGATCTATATCTGCCCTTGGCTGGGGTCTCAGCATCCATCTGGTGGGATTTTATCCCTATGGAGGTTCGAACTAATCATCTCCCCATATGGACCTGTCCATCGGGTGTGGCCTTGCAACATCAACAAGTACACCCTCCATGGGCTCATAAGTCACATGGATCATAGCAACATCAATCAAATCTAATCATCAATTTATTTAAACATGTTCATGAAACCCCCTTTCCTGGACAAGTGCTCAAAGAAGTTATGCTATTCTACAAGCCAGTTTTGGAGGGGATGCTAGAATGACCTATTTGGCTAGTGCTCATTGGATGTGGGATGTTTCCGGGTGAAGTCAAATCGAGTCCATGTAAGTGGATAAGGTGGTAGGGGATGTCTGGGAAATGGGTGCAATGATAACATGGAAATGTATGGTTTACATGTGGGTGCCTCTGAAGAGGGTGAGCTGCACCTTGTCAGGGATGCAAATGTTTCCAAGACCATTCATTCCTTTTATATTTTATTCTTTTTTTTTTTCAAGAGGCTAGTTAGGGGACATTGCCCTGGAATGGTGACCAGTGGTGAAAATGTTACCCACAAGCATTTCACAGAAATTAGAAGGTTGGCTCGTGATGAGACCCCTTTTATCTTGGATATTCCACCAAGAGCCACTACCCTGACATGGTGACCAATTGAATGGTAATGTCATACCACTACATTCTCATGGACCTAATAGGATGGCTCGTGATGAGACCCCTATTCTCCAACTAGGTCTTGATTTATTATTTTTTATGGGTCCCTTTGTTTCTTGTTGAGAAGCCTTTTATTGGTTTCTCAAGGATCCCTGGGCAAAGCATCTCAATGTTTCATTCTTTTGGATTTTATATTTTTTTCATCTACTTTTACCCTCTGGGCCTTTATCCCCTTCTTCCCACAAGTTAAGGTACAACCCTTTGATAGTTTGGCCAACACAATGCCTGGACTAGTGTATGGGATGGATGAGTGGGAAAAAGATGAAAAGTGGTAGGTATGGTGGGAATGAACGATGACCTTTCATGAATCCCCCCACTAGAAAATCAAACCCTATGGGAACCAACTTACTAGGGAATCATGTCATTCCCCCCAGGTGTGGTCAAGTGGAAAGGAATAAGGTCCAAGCACACATTAGAACTAAAAATAATTAAATGAACATATTCAATTTTTTTGAGAATCAAAGTGACACATACCATGATACTTGAACTCATTACCTCATGGAGAAATACCCATTTTTGATGCAAGACAAGGACGATGTGATGGATGTTGTTTCTATTAACAAAGTGGAGGTGTTGAAGAGGAAAAATATGGGCCCTCTAGGGTCATGCTCAAGTCGATCTGGCTCTGGGTACTCCGTGTCTAGGACCTGTGGGCCTCGAGACATAATCTCCTTAGTTATCCCTAGGATAGGGGATAACATATAGATCCAACTCGGGGACATGTGCTCACCGTAGAGCACATGAGAACCTCAAAATCTATGGAATAACATGTGACCTGCTTGATCTCAACATAATACTATTAGTAATCATTTGGGGTGGTGATATCACCCCCAACTCATATTTATACAGTATAGAAAATGAAAGAAAGCATATGTACAAATGGAAATACAAACTATTCTAGTATGAAATGAAAATGGTATATACAATGAAATTAAAATGATTACCTACTTACCTATAATTACCTGTGAAGTCAAGTCTCTTCCCCCTGATGGGTTTTGAGGAGGTGTCTGCTAACTGGTAATGGCTGCCTTCTTCCTTCTAATGTAGACAAATAGTAGGCATCATTGACTGACTTTCTTCCAACTATGAAGGGTCCAAGCCAAAACTGTGCATTTCCTTTGACATTAGTAGGCTCTCCCTTCTTTGTGTTCCACATCCATATTGTGTCTCCTTCTTTGTAATCTTTGGTTTTGAATTTGGTTGTTTCTTGAACAACCCTAGTGTACTGTCTTGAGGGAGGAGGGTGTGACTCTGCTATGAAAACTTCTTGTTGGGATGGCTGGATCAATACACTATCTTATCCTTTCTTTAATAATTTGATAGCCCTAACTTCCTTGTATTTATATTTTTTCAGGAGTTGTTGATAATCCTCCTTCTTCAGCCATTGTATATGATCAAAGTCTTCTTTTGTAGAAAAAGGCATGTCATCAAGATAAAATTCAGGAAGACTCTCTATGATTGGCTCATGTTCTTCGTCATTTTTTATGTGGTAACTAATTTCTCGCACATGGATTTTGGTCATTGGCACATTCAGGAGATGAGTTATTGTTCCATTGTTTATAGGCACATTGATATAGGTGAGGTCCATCTTTAGAGTGCCTCCCAACATTGCAACAAATTTCCTAGACAACAACATTCCCCAGACATCTGGGACATCTACTACCACAATGTCCATATGTATGACTCTTTCGGGGTATCTTCCAAGGCATACTTCCACATTCTCAATTACCCCATGTGTGGGTATGGATCTAGACTCAAATCCACACACATTCCTATAAGGTCATGTGACTTTTAGGCCCAATTGTTCCATGACCTTTAGAGAAATCATGTTGGCACCTGCCCCTGAATCTAGCATACAGTTGTTAAGGAACTTGTTATTCATCACCAAGGTCATGAATAAAGGTGGGTGTTCATCATAATGGACCCTAAATTGATTGGCTTGTAGCATAATAAGAGGGTCCATTGGTCCATCTGATCCCTTGAATAAATTATAAAATCTTTCTTTGACGGATGGTACCTTGATGACTTCTCTCAAGGGGATGGTCAAATGAATCTTGGATAATTCCCCTTCAAAGTCAAAGTTTAAGTCCACTCTTTTATCCTTGGGAGGATTCTTAGGAAGGAGAGTGTTCATGGGTGGAGGCCTTGTTTGGGATACTACAGGACTAGTAGAGAGAGATCGGTTCAATTTATTTTATCTAATATACACTTGGAATTCTTGTTTCTTCAACTTTTCTCTTGATTCTTGGTCCAGGTTATTTATCACCTCCATCCTAGCCTTCGTGGCTTCTTCCTTTATGCCCTCTTGATGTTCCTCAGGGGAAATATTAGGGTAGATTTGGGGGTCATCAATGGTATGGTCCATTATGTTCACTTGGTCATGACCTCCATTGTTGTAAGGACATTCATGTTCCCAGTGCGACTCACTACATTGCAGGCACCAAGGGTTTTCATCCACCACATTTGACGGAGCTAAGGTATTTGGAACCTCTTGATCATTCTTTGGTCTGAAAACTTGGTTCCCTTTTTTGAATTGACCCTTGTATGGAACCCTAGGGGCTTGTTGCCGAGTCCTTTCTAGGTTGACAACCCTATTCATCATTAGCTCTTGGTTTTTTACCATGTCATCTACAATCAGTTGCCAACTTTTCCATATACTCATGTGAGGATATATGTTTCCCCCAGATGAAGGAACTCCGTGAAAGGGTTTGACCATACTATAAAATAGAATCCCCTCGGATGAAACAAAAAAGGTTAGAGGGAGGTTCGCCATAATAAAAGTGTTTGTAGGAACCGAAATTGTTGAAGAAGGATAGATGGATGAGATATAAGAAGTAAAAGGACTGCCTATTTGAGCACTCGATCCTAGAAAAGTGAAGCTAGGATTGGGTCCAGAGGAAGGAGGATTCCAACCTACTACCATAAGAGTTTATTGAGGTATATGAGAGGATTCCAACCTCATACCATAGGATTTTATTGAGGTATATGAACCATACCAAACGAAAAGGGAGAATAAGGAGGCATCGTGCCCCCAGACCCAAAACTAGGATTCACATAAGATGACGAAACAAAGGATGACAAGTGCAAAGTCATGTCTAGCATACCAAAAGAGAAAGGATTAGAGGCCTAAGTAATTGGCTGAGTACTATGATTTGGTGTACCACTTGGAAATACAAAAGGATTCATCCCCATGGACTGAGCAACGACCATGGGTTGGGTAGCGCTAACTGAGGGAGTCAAAGGGGCTCCACCAACCATAGTACTCAAAACTCATAATGCAATACAAAATCCTAAGGAAAACTAATAATAAAAGAGCACACATCTAAATAAATATAAAGGCCAATGCACACAATTAGGATATGATGGCTGAAAGGGACCTCCCAAACTAAAGTAGGTATGCCTCACCAAAGAGGGGCATTATACTCCGCAACAATAGAGTGGAGGTATCAGAACCAGTTATAAGGACCCTCATAGGCTTCACATCGCAGTTGGTCAGATCTCCCCGGAGAGGAAATCCTTTATAAAGTCTGTGTGCTATCCAACTCCTATCTAACTTAGGGTACCTACAGAATAACCCATGCAAGCAACCTATGCGGATACCTAGGTCAAGTAAGTAGAGTCACCATGATATAACTAATGCTCAGGTGAGCAGTTGCAAGTCTGATCCACCATATGAGTGGGGTAGAAAATCCCAAAATATCGAAAGCACCACCTCTCATGGAGGTAAAGGTACTAGTGAGACCCCCAAATATGAACCTTCCAAATTAATGTTGTGTATGTGAAACAATTTATTGGAAAAATTGTCATTGATGAAGGCGCTTCGACATGTGTTATATCATTGTCTCACTAGAAATCCATTGGATCTATTGAGTTTACTCCATCTCCTATTGATGCTAAAGGTAGCATTGGACAGGTAATTTCGCATTGGCTTGTGTCTAGCATGTGGAATTCATTGAAATTATAGTGTGAGTTTACTTTAGTTAAAATAAACTAATTAAAGTACAAGTGTTTTTATTAGTGAATTTAGTTATTTAAGGAACATGCTTAGCATGCAGTATATAATCTAAATATTAAGTCGATGTGAAAAACAATCTTAACCGTAGATCACTTTGGAGATTAGAAATAGATTGCAACTCATTATTATAAAAGCAAGTCTAGGGTTAAGGAGGGGGACACTTTGAGAGGTAGTCACTTTGGTGAGAGACCAAGGTCAAGGATAACAAAGAAGGACTTTTTCTAGAGTGAGGGGTGTAGAAGCAGAGAAGTAATTTTTCTTACATGAGAGTGAGGAGATACCACAGGTTGGGTGAAGATATTTCATCCAAGTGTTGATGCAGAGAGGGTTGGATCATGAAGGACCGTGATTCAAGATCTTGGATATGTGGAGATGGACTTCCATCTAGAGATCATATAGGTCAAGGATGAGAGAGAGTAGAGACAGTGGCAGGTGGAATTAATAGGATGGAAGCCATAGGGAAGGGGTGATATGTATAGAAGTGTCTGTACATGTACGTGGGTCACAGTGGAGACAGTTGCATACATACATGGTTCACAAGAAGGAGGACCACGTACACCTCGAAAATCATGTTGTTTAGGGGTCGTACAACAAAGCAGACTGTGTCAGGTTTGTTTGTAGTTGTATTTCTCTCAGTGGGCCATTTTCCCTATTACAAGAACCCTGATTTGATCTTAATAAAAACATCTAATGATTGGTTTTCCCTCTAGGGTTTTTCTAGGGGTAGTTTATTTGAAAATATTAGTGTCTTGTGTGTGAGTTTTTGGCTTCCTTATTTGTGCTTTTGTTTCATGTTTAGTTGATTACTCAGTTGTGATTTTAGTAGATAAAGTGATCTTATTTTGAGATAACTATCGGGTGTTGAGTAGAGTGGTAGAATATCAACATGGTATTAGAGCATACCAAAGGTTGAATTCCAAGAAACATCAACATGGTATTAGAGTCGAAGCTTTGAAGGAGAGAGAGAGTCATCCTTTGAGACACATTTGTTGGTGATTCTTGTTTTTTTTCTGGGCAGGTCATAATGGTGAACACGTTGAATATTGAGGACAGGTTGGAAGGGGAAACAAACTTCTAGGCTTGGAAGGGAAGGGTTTTCTTCTATTGGAGGATAATGACCTCAAAGAGTATGTTGAGGGTGTGTTTTCAAGTCCTACTAATCCGTAGGAATTAAAAACTCACGAGAATAAGGAAGTGAAGGCCAAGAGGGTGTTGCTAGAATCCATGAAGGATCACTTTATTCCCCATGTATCGGGGAAAAACACTGCCAGGGACATATGGGAGGAATTGAAGGGTTTATTTCAGAGTAAGAATGAGAATCACATAATGGTGCTAAGATAGAAGCTTCCATACTGGTCAAGGTTGTGGGATGGATTCATTCAGGAGGAACTTAGAGATGAATATTTGAATGGAGGTCGGCACAAGAATGATGATGAGAACCTTTCTCTTACCATCCAAGAAAAGAAGTGAAAGTTTGAGAAGATTGTTAGTGGAGAGTCTACCTCTCAAGTCAACAAAAAGAAGGACCTGAGAAAATTCAAGTGCTTTACATGTCACAATTTTGGACATTATGTAGGTCAATGTTTGCATAGGAAAAAGTGTGGGAATGAAGTGCAACCAGAGGTAGTTGCATCGACAAAGATTCAAGTGGATGAGTTTTGCAAGAATTTTGAACATACAAAGTTCTTATTTGTTTCCCAAACTTGCTTGGGAACCATATCAACTGGTGCATGGTTGTAGATAGTGGATCCACAAGTCATATGACAGGAGAATGAGAGATGTTTCATAGCTTCACAAATTATGAATCTGATATGCATGTGGAACTTGGTATGGGGACCAAGCATGCAGCAAAGGGGTCTGGCACAATGCCATTCCAGTTGGAGTCAAGAAGCACATTGAGAGTGATGAATGTGCTATGGGTGCCAAAAATCAAGAGGAATGTGATCCCAATCTTAGTGATTGAGAAGAAGGGATTTGACGTAGCACTCTAGGATGGAAAGGCATTGATGAAGCCCATATGATCTATTTCATACAAAGAATTTGTGTTTGGAGTTAGAGAGAGTAACTTGTATAGGATAAAGGGATAGCCTATGTGAGCATTGGAAAGATATAGAGTGACAAAGAACAAGGAGTTTATAGATCCAAAGTTTGATCAACTCAGAGGGAGACAACCTTCAGGTTCGGGTGGGAAGGAACAACCTTCCAAGTTTTTCGAGAAGGGGTCATGGTACGATATGGACATGTAAGATGCTAAAGAGAATGAGGATTCTAGGAGCATGTTCAGAGGTCGTGAGTCTTCAGAGACAGGTTAGATCATGATGGCATGGATAGCTTCTATGTCAGCGGGAGCAACCAATCAAGTGGATTGGAGACCAGGAATGGTAGCAGCTCTAGTAGTGAATATAGAGCCAACTCTAGGTGGGAGAAGTACCTTCCTCACTAAGAGGGAGTGTTGATTTTAGTGGTAGCATCAAACATGTACTTTCGCATTGGCTTGTGTCTAGCATATGGAAGTCGTACAAAGCCTAGTGTGAGTTCACTTTAATTAAAATAAATTAATTAAAGTAAAAGTGTTTTTATTAGTAAATTGAGTTATTTAAGGAGCACGCTTAGCATGCAACATGTAATCTAAATCTTAAGTGGGTGTGAGAAGTAATCTCAATCATAGATCACTTTGGAGATTAGAAATAGATTGTAACTCGTGATTATAAAAGAAAGGCTATGATGAAGGAAGAAGACACTTTGGGAGGAAGTCACTTTGGTGAGAGACCAAGGTTGAGGATAATAAAGAAGAACTTTTGCTAGAGTGAGGGGTGTAGAAGCAGAGCACTTTTGCTTACATGAGAGCGAGGAGATATCATAGATTGGGTGAAGAGATTTCATCCGAGTGTTGATGCAGAGAGGGTTGGATCATGAAGGACCATGATTCAAGATCTTGGATAGGTGGAGAACGAATTCCATCTAGAGATCATACAGGTCAAGGAGGAGAGAGAGAAGAGACAGTCGCAGGTGGGATTCAAAGAATTGAAGCCACAAGGAAGGGGTGATCCATACAGAAGTGTCCATACGGGTTTTCCATACATGTACGTGGGTCACAATGGATACAGTCGTGTACATACACAGTTCACAAGAAGGTGAATCATGTACACCTCAAAAAACATGTTGTTCAGGAGCCATACAACAAAGCAAACAATGTTAGGTTTTTCTCTAGTCGTATTTCTCTCAGTCGACCATTTTCCCTATTACGAGATCCATGATTTGACCTTAATAAAAGCATATAAGCATTGGTTTTCCCTTCGAGGTTTTTCCGGGGGTAGATGACCCAAAAATATTGGTGTTTTGTGTGTGAGTTTTTGGCTTCCTTATTTGTGCTTTTGTTGCATGTTTAGTTGATTATTCAGCTATGCTTTTAGTAGATAAAGTGATTTTATTTTGAGCTAACTGTCGAGTGTTAAGTAGAGTGGTAGAACATCAACATGGTATTATAACATACTAAGGGTTGAAATCCAGGAAAAATCAACATCTCCTACAATGTTAACCACATTTGATGGATGTCCGTTTAGGCTGCACGGTCTCATTTCCTCTTTCCATGTCCAGTTAGAGGGAAAGACTATTTTGTTGAAGTTGAAGTATTCGATGCTATGTTTGACTACAACCTTTTGTTAGGAAGGAGTTGGACTTATGCGATGATAGTTGTAGTCTCATTGTTTTTTTGGGTTTTGTGCCTCCCTCACGAAGGGAATATTAGATGTTGTTTAATCGCTCTAGATCAGTGGTGAATCTGGGATCTATGGTTCCATTGATTGAGAATTCTCAGATGATAAATGAGAGAGTTGGTGTTTGGATGTATCCTTGTCTCATGTGAAATTTTGATTTCCCCATGCCAATTTCGTATATTCTTGCTACCTCGGTTGGCTACCAGAAATCAAGCCCCTCAGTCCCCATCACAGGAGTTGGTTCATTATGAACCGTGCATACATTGAGAATCCCTGGGTATTACTCTCACCGTGAGAATCAGTTGAAGGTCTTATGCATGCCGGGATGCCCATGTATTTGTTTTCATCTGAGATAGCTTATCGAGCAATCCAACAAGCTACTGCAGACTTTGATCCTACTCCTTCATAAACATAAGAAGAGGACCAGTTTCCAAATCCCATTTGGGATAAGAATTCTTTGACTTCACTTGATTTCCTTGACATGGTATTTCTTTCTAACAAAGCTATTATTGAGGCAATGACATGCCCAAAACGACCATGGGAGGATTTGCATCATCAATCATATTTCCTTCCAAAACTCAGTGGAGTCGAAAGTGGAGAACTATGATCCTCTATGAGTGGAGGTGTTGATCGATCTATGAACCTTTTGGAAAAGCATGGTGTCTATGCCAAGGGGAACATGGCCAATATATCAGATACTATTCTTATTAACATCTCCAAGACCCCTGGCGTCATAGAAAACATTTTTATTAGTGCAGAATGCTCTCCTAAAGAGAACTGCACATATACTTCTTTGTTTAAAGAGTTTTGTGATGTTTTTTCCTGGTCCTACGAAGAAATGCTAGGCATTGACCCTCACATTGTTGAACATGCGATTTGTACTTATGAGAATTCCAATCTTGTTCGACAGAAGTTATGACTTGTAAATCCTAGGAAAGCGACAACTATAAAGGCTGAGGTAGAGAAGTTGTTTAAGGCAAGTTTCATTTACTCGATTCCTCTTATTGAATGGGTGTCAAATCTCGATCATGTAGACAAGAAGCAGGGAACCATACATGTCTGTATGGATTTTTGTGATATGAACAAAGCTTGTCCAAAGGACAACTTCCCCACACCTTTCATCAACTAGATTATCGATGAGTGTGCGGGAAGTGAATTGTTTTCCTTTATGGATGGATTTTATGGATATAACTAGATTAAGATCCATTCACATTACTTACTCCCCTATACAACAAGGGGATCATTCCATTCACATTAGTTATTCCCCTCTACAACAAGCTTTCCCTACTTGATTCCATGTGCCTACTTAAATGGATGCGATGTGGCTCGAACTTCACGTTTGATTAGGGAATTGGTTGGTTGTTAAGCTTTCCATTAACCATAATGTCCCCTGTTTTCAACATAATGGTTTGATTGATGAAATTGTTTGCAAGAGCATTATGTTCACATAATACATGGAAGAACTTAACCTTTGATAGAATGTTAACTTCTTATTTTATCAATTCCAATAGTGATTCCAAAAGAGTGTCGCCTGGAATGGTATTTAGGACCATGTGCCTAATGACATTTTTCAAATTGCCTACAACACATAATCTTTGAATGTCACTGCTAGTGGATCTCAATATAAAAAAAATAATATAAATTTTTTTAATCATAATACAATTTATTAAATAACGAATATTTAATGTAATCTTCTTTATTTATTTGATAGATTTGAAGTTTAAATATTTTAATTTTTGGACCTTTCCCATTTGTCATTAGTGGATCCAACTAAGTCATCTTTTCCAAAATTACAATTTTTAATTGTTGAAATTATTCTTTTTAAAAATGGATATAACATTTTTAAATCTTCTTAATGCAACTTAATTGACAAAAAAATATCCATTACCCCACATCTTAATAAACATTATTCTTAATGCAACTTAATTGAAAAAAATATTCTCCGTCTCTTGGCAATCTGTCTTTATTACGCAGTTTCAATGTTTCTGGTAATAGTTTGACTGGAGGAATTCCACACGAGTTTGGCGAGCTTAAAGCGTTGCGAGCACTTCAACTACGGGTGAACTTTATCAACGGCTCTATTCCAGTGGAATTGGGCCTGCTGCATAAACTGCACACCTTGGATCTTTCTTCTAATGGTTTGATTGGAAGAATTCCCCTCGAGTTTGGCCAACTTAAAGCGCTGCGAATACTGAACCTCAGCGGGAATAAGTTGGGCGGTCCTATTCCAATCGAGTTGGGCCTTCTGCAGAAACTAGAGTACCTGAACCTCGGTTTTAACGACTTCTCAGGCAATATACTTAACCTTAATCTCATAGGGGGCATACCTAAATTCATTGCTAATTTGACCAAGTTGAAGTAATTAGATCTCTCTCGAAACATGTTCACTGGCAGTATACCTAAAGCCATCCTCAATTTGACTCAGTTAAATAGATTATATCTTAGTTCAAACATGTTTACAGGTAGCATTCCTGTAACCCTTTTTAATTTGACCGAATTAGTTACCTTAGATCTCAGTAATAATAAGTTTACTGGTAATATTACTGAAGCTATTACCAATTTAAAAAAGCTGGAAAATCTTATTCTCTCCCACAACAATTTTACAGGCACAATTCCTAAAGGTATAGGGAAACTTCATTCATTATATAATTTATATTTGGATTCAAACAAATTCACTGGACATATTCCATATAGCATAGGTGAACCAAAAGCTCTCAATTCATTAAATATATATAACAACAATTTTTTTGGAAGCATTCCTGAGAGTATTAGTAGTATGGTTTCACTTGTTGTATTAGATTTATCAAAAAACAATTTGGAAGGATCAATTCCTAATGGCATTGGCAATTGCACTTTTATAAATATTTTCTCTGCCCATTCAAATAATTTTTATGGGACACTGCCTACATCTTTTGCCAACTGTAAGCAACTTCAGCTACTAGATTTGAGTAAAAACGGTTTGATAGGGGAGTTTCCTCAATACTTCACATCTTTTCGTGGTTTGAGAGGATTAAGCCTTGGTTATAATAATCTGCATGGGTCTATTCCTCAGCACATCACAGATCTCACCAACTTGTGTTTGTTGGATTTATCCAATAACAAATTTAGTGGAAGAATACCAACACATCTTGAGAGACTCTTTGGATATGTAAATGTGACAAATAATTATGTAGTGTCTGGTGAACTGGAAATTGTCATGAAAAAATATGTGTATAAACTACCATATTTGTGGCCTGCATACACTATATTTGATTTGTCTTGCAATAATTTCACAGGGGAAATCCCTGCAAGCATAGGAAGTATGAGTGGTTTGCGGTTGTTGAATTTATCTCAAAATCAATTGGAAGGGAGAATACCTGCAACTATTAGTGGAATATCTACTTTGGAGCAATTGGACTTGGCGAATAATAATTTGAGTGGACCAATACCTCAAGAGTTCTCTAAGTTACATCAGTTGAGCACTTTGGATGTTTCATCAAACAACCTATGTGGTCGAATCCCAACAGGGACGCAATTTTCCACTTTCAATGTAACTTCATTTCAAAACAATATGTGCTTATGGGGTTGTCCTTTAGATTCATGCAATGAAAATGAACCACCATTGGGAAAAGATGGTGGTGCTAGCAATAATACTAATGTAAAAGTGGATTGGCTCAGTCATGTGAAGAAAAATATGTCATTAATAGCATTAGAGATAGGAATGGGGATTGGATTTGGGGGGTGATCATTGTATTTCTGTCATGGAAGAGAGCTAGAAATTGGATGATACCTCCAAACATGCCACCAGAACCTGTTTGGGGAGAATATACATTCCCTACATAATGGCAACTTGTTAAATACAAAGGTTCCACCTTTTCATATTAAAAAAAATAGTATATAATGAAAACAAAGTTACATGTCTTCAAAAATAATATTAAAAAAAAATGTTATTATAAATATAAATATAAATTTTGGTTTAGTTATTTGCTTTTCTTTAATGGTGAAAGCCAATACCAAGTTGTGTTTATTATTATTTTTAATGTAATACAAAGTTATGTTTATTATTATTTATAATATCTAAATGAAATATAGATTTTATAAAATTTATTTTGTAATATTATTTAAAGTTATTAAATTTTTATTAAATAATGAATAGAAAAAATATTATTTATAAATTGGTGTATTTTTTAATATTTATAAATTAATTTTTTTGAAAAAGAAAAATTGATGGTAATGTATATATTTAAGTAGTATATATTAATACATTTTGAAAATGTTATATTAACTTTTAAAATCAATAAATAAAAAAGAATGAGAGATAATAGTTTTCTCATATTATTATTATTGAGTATTTTCCAATAACAATCCAATCAAATATATTGAATATTTAAGAATATATATAAAAAAAAAATGGATCAAATTAAAAATGTGTTACTTTTTGCTCTTTTGTATGGTGAGAGGAAGAAACTTTGTAAACCAAATTATATGAAAAGATTCAATATTTCAAATAGTATGGTGAGAGGAAAGGACTTTGTAAACCAAATTATATGAAAAGATTTAATATTTCAAATTAATATTTGAATTGATGTATTTTTCTTACAACTACTAATTWATTGTAATGTAATGAAACACAYTGGTGGGAGGAAAGGACTTTGTAAACCAAATTATATGAAAAGATCCAATATTTCAAACTAATATTTGAATTGATATATTTTTCTTACAACTACTAATTAATTGTAATGTAATGAAACACACTTAGCAAAGTTGAGAACATAATTACAATAAATTTATCTTCAACCTAAAGGAGAACATAAATTCCAAATGGTGAAGGTAGAGGCAAATATGAAAGGGAGGGTAAGATTCTACCTTAAACATGAAATGTGAAGGCATCCATTTTGTTATATAGTAAAATTGTACAAAGATGTTTTCTTCATGTCCATAATTTTTTTTCTACTTCATATAGTATCATATAGTATGATGTAGTTAAATCCTCCCTTTTCATCTAAAAGGGATCTAATTTTATCATGCTTCATCATCCAAAATAAACACTGAAATAGTTTCATGATGGATACATTATGGATTCCATCATTTCCCAGTACTTAGATTTATTATCCTTAAGTGATCATTAAACTAACAAAATGGAAAATTCACTTAAATTGAAACCACAATTTTCCACCGTTATTCATTATATTTAAGATGTAAAAAAAAATTTAATCAAAATCTTTTAAAAAAACACATATCATGGTCATTGCAAAGAATCACTACATTTCTTTCCCTTTTGGTTGCCATGTGTTATATGTCATTACACTTTATACAATAATTTTTAGTACTATAACGTGCATATGGCCATAAAAGGTAGAAAGAATCATAAGATGTTGGATTGGAAAAGAGTGTTACAACTATTTTTTATAAGATGAGTGATGGAAAAAAAATTATTATATCTTTTAATCTATCATATATGTATATGCCATATATCTTTTAATCTATCATATATGTATATGTCATGAAAAAATATGGAAATTGTTATGAAAAAATATGTGTATAATTTACCATAAATGTGGTTTGCATACACTATGTTTGATTTGTCTTGCAATAATTTCACAGGAGAAATCTCTGGTAACATAGGAAGTTTGAGTGGCTTGTGGTTGTTAAATTTATTTCAAAATCAATTGGAAGGGAGAATACATGCAACTCTTATTGGAATATCTACTTTGGAGCAATTGGACTTGGAGAATGATAATTTGAGTGGACTAATACATCAAGAACTCTATAAGTTACTTGAGTTGAGAATTTTGTATGTTTCATCAAATAGTTTATGTGGATGAATCCCAACAAGAACACAATTTTCCACTTTCAATGTGACTTCATTTCAAAAGAATCAATGCTTATGGGATGGTCATTTAGATTCATGTAATAAAAATGAAAAACCAACAAGAAAAGATGATAATGTTATCAAGAATAGTAATCTAAAAGTGAATTGACTAAGTTATGTGAAGGAAAATGTGTCATTAATAACATTAAGGATAAGATTGGGATTGGATTTGGAGGAGTGATCACTATTTTTATGTCATGAAAAAGAGATAAACATTAAATGATACGTCCAAACATGTCATCACAACCCCTTTTCGATGTATATAGATTCCATACATAATCACAACTTGTTACAAAAATTTCACCCTATTCTAAAAAAATAAAATAGTGCATAATGAAAAAAAAGTCATATCCCTTATTAAATAATATTTTAAAAAAATGTTGTTATGGATACAAATATATTGAAAATTAAGACACTCAAAATATTCTATATAAATTTATGTGTGTTTTTTTATAAGATATAACATATTATATGATGTAAATGTTATTAAAATATACAATTTTATATAAGTGTGAATGTTATTAAATTCATTTTTTAATGTATAAATTATACCACATTTTTTTTTTATCGTTAAAAGGAAAATTCTGGTTTATTTATTTGGTGTGAGCTAATACCAAGTTGTCTTTATTATTGTTTTTAATATTAGAATGAAATGTGAGTTTACTTTATAAAACTTAATTTTTATTAAATTAAAAATTTAATAAAAGAAGAAATCCAATCTAATTATTTTTTTTTCTTTAATGGTGTGAAATAATATTAAATTGTGTTTATTATTATTTTTAATATTAGAGTGAAATATGGGTTCACTTTATAAAATTTATTAATATTATTTGGTTATTAAAATATTGTTAAGTATAAGTTGAGAAAAAGTATTATTTATAAAATTGGTGTAATTTTTAATATTTGTAAACCAAGTTTTTTGAAAAAAGAAGTTAAATTTAGTTTATATATTTAAGTAGTATTTATGATACATTTTGAAAATGAACAACATTTATATATTAATGTTAAAAGCCAATAAATAAAAGAAAAGAAATTGAGAGATAATAGTTTTCTCATATTATTATGAGGTGCTTCCAAATGATAAACCAGTTTTCTCATATTATTTGGGGTACATTCAAATGAAAATCCAATCAAACATATTGAATACTTAAGAAATTTATAGATAAAAAATGTGTTTCTTTTTTCTCTCTTCTATATCTTGTATGGTGGGAGGAAAGAAGTTTGTAAACTAAATTATATGAAAAGATCCAATATATCAAACTAATATTTGAATTGATGTATTTTCTAATAATCACTAATTAATTGTAATGAAACCTAGTTAGCAAAGTTGAGAATGTTGGAACATACTCGAACACTGAGAGGGGGGGTGAATCAATATTAAACAAATTTTACCACTTTTTCCCTTTACCACTTTAATTAGTCTTTATATGATCAGATGTAGAAAATCAACACCATAGCATAGTACACAGATATTAATATGGAAACCCAAATGGGAGAAAACCACAAAACTTTCTTTATAAAAATTTGGTAGGCACCAACCTATTGTTATAATACTTATAGGTACCAACCTGCGGGAGACACCAATCTCCTTGACTGAGCACCAACTCAACAACAATGTTTACAGGAACCAACCTGTAGGAGACACCAACCTCGGATGAACACCAACTCAGCTCTTCTTGTAGGAACCAACCTGCAAGAGACACCAATCCCCTCAAGTTGTCAATAGTGTTATATTGACTATTTTCTTCAAGCCTTGACTTGCACAAATATGTTTCTCTGTCTCTATTGTTCCAACACTCTCCACCATCTTACATTCTTCATGAAATTAGCTATTCCTTAGACCTTATACCTCCCAGCCACCCTCATGCACTTGTTCTCCCTCTTGAGAGCCTTTGAGCTCTTCACCTTTCATGCACTTCTTGCTTCACTCTTCACACATCCATCTCACCTCTTCAAACGCAGACTCTTCGTTACATCTCTTCACAACCACACACTTAAACTTCACATGATATTGGATATTTATATAAAAATATACACCCAAAGATTTGTCCACATATCTAAAGAATACAGAGTCGACTCTAGATCTCCATAAAACCAAGCTACACCGACCTGTCTAAAACCCCTCCATTTCGATGCTTGATTTTTCAAAAACGAGCTCAACGTACAACTACCGTCGGATATGTTCCAAGATTCAATCTCATCTGTCGATTTTCTTCATTGTCACACAACACACCCTTAACACTCAAAATTTTTCCAATTTGTCCTTGATTCGATCTCGACCATTGATCTTCTCAATTGTCTTAAAGAATAAACTATGCAGTCATGATGAGCAACCGTCGAATCTTCTTCTTGAATCAATCGTGTTCATTGATTTGTTCGCTACCCATCCAAATACGCAATGTAACCATAATGCACAACAATCGTCCAATCAATCTTAGAATTGATCTTGACCGTCGATTTGTCTTCTGCCAATACTTAGCCAAATTGTCTACGTCTCACCACGGGTTCATGGATCTAAGCCACATTTCTTCACACTTATGCGACGTCCAAATTGCACCCTCAAGTTCCATAGCACTCATTTTGCACCAACACTTAGATACATTTCCAAACATTTAATTATGGGTCTTTTGGACCATCCAATCTATCACACATGGAAATTTTTTGGTTCATCCGGTCTCTAACACGTGGCTACCTTCTGGGTCGTCTAATCTCCCATTCTTGGTACTTAGTCATTTCTTCATCCTTAGCCAATTCTTCAAGAACTTACCGCAGGACCACAGGTTTTCTCTTATTCAACTCATCTTCCCAATATTCTGTCATGCTCACTATCTTCGTGAAGTCTCAACACTTGGTCGATTTTCTATTCTTCACAAAACAATGGGTTTGTGGGCATGCATCACTTCTTCGATTGTAATCACAAGTCTGTCCATCTATTTTCCATCCTACACTTAGTCATATTTCATGAAACCGTGGAAGTGGACATCTTTCATTCAAATATTTATAAAAGTTCATTTTCTTTGCTCTGCAATATCTCAACACTTAGTCATTTTTGTTAATTTTTCAAAACCCCAACCCAATTTCAGTCTTGCTGATTTTTTAGCCAAATTTAAATTCTGAAACTCCAGTTTCAGCATTGTTTCAGCATATGTCTCAGCACTGTTTCAGCATATGTCACAGCGGTGTTTCAGCATATGTTACAACATTGTTTCAGCATATGTCACAGTGGTGTTTTAGCATATGTTACAGCACTATTTCAGCATATGTCTTAGCATTGTTTCAGCATATGTCACAGCGGTGTTTCAGCATATGTTACAGCACTGTTTCAGCATATGTCTCAGCACTGTTTCATCATATGTCACAACGGTGTTTCAACATATGTTACAGCGTGGTTTCAGCATATGTCTCAACATTGTTTCAGCATATGTCACAGCGGTGTTTCATCATATGTTACAACACTGTTACAGCGGTGTTTCAACATATAAAAACTTAACATAAAATAAACTTCAGAACTGAAACATGAGGATTCTGAACATCGTTTTCAACGCAAAAATAAAATATCAGCAATATGCAAAACTCAGAAAATATAGACACAAAGAATTTCGGTCTAACTTCGACCCTGGAAAAACCCACAAGGGGAAAACCAGTGAGAAAGGGCTTTGTATTATTTATGAGCTTCTAAGAAATTCTTTTATAGCATATTCATCTTCAGATATTTACACAAACTTATCTGGACATTCCTATAGCTTTGCTCCTCGATTTCTGAACCAGAAATCCGTACAACTGTACGGCTGTCCCAGCAATTAATGTTGTATGGAATGTCTCGAAATTCATGCCAAAACTCTACTAAGACTCAATTTCTATGCCACTAAATGATGTTCGACAACCTTGGAATGCATGCCAATACTCCCAGAAATTGCAGCTGCTGTCTCTTTTCTTCAGCTCGACCTCTCTCTTGCTCTCTCTTGTTCTCTCAACAAGAATGCTTGAACTCCTCTTGTTCTCTAAACAAGAATGCTTCAACTTACCCAAGAATGGGTGCGCCCTCTTGCCCAAGTCGACCTCATGAGGGAAGGTGAGGGGTTTTCTAATCTAACGGCTGAGATTAGATTAGATGGGTGGTTGAGATTTGGTGTCTCTTCACTCACCCTCACTTTAATCATAAAGTCA